>BQKZ01001087.1:41930-56431 GCA_036244855.1 Temnopleurus reevesii
ATCCTGCGTTGGCCAAGCGTTTTTGGAAATAAAAAACGCTCCATTGACGGACAGCAGATCAGACGGTGGACTGAGGTTCGGCTTGTGCTCAACGAGCGTACGACGGGCGTCAGTCCACCGCATGACCTGCGTCTTTGTGCGTCAAGGGAGCGTTGTTAATTTCCAAAAATGCTGGGCCGACGCAGGCTAAAAACGCAAAGGTGTGACGCAGGCGTAACATGTGGGTCTCTTGGCTGGACCAATCATCCGATTGAGATCATTTCTCAAAGGTCTTGGATGCAAGGCGGAAAGACAGACTAGAACGAGGCCAGCGGAAAGCCAGATAAGATTGTCTTTGTTTTGCTCTTAATCCAGCTCGTATCTACGGATGATCTAGTGATGATCAGACCACAAGATATCTGGGATGCAACCCAAAAGCACCGACAAGAATAAAGGTAATAAAAATAATGGATAGTTTCGTTTCCTTGGTAACACGATTGAACCATACCTTGATATTTTCTTTACTTTTTTGTTTTGGCTAGCTGGCATGCGTCCTACATTATTTTCCCACCATTGGTATCAATGTATTGGATTGATGGACTTTTAAAAAGTGTTTTAATATAATTAATGTATGTTTGATCGACAACAGATGCTAGATATTGATCCCATCATCCCATCCCATCCCAATCTTTCCATCTATGTATATCTCCATCTCCCTCTCTCCCTCCCTCTCTTTCCCCCTCATCTTCATTCTCCTGCCTCCTCCACCTCCTGCCCGCCCCCTCCTCCTCGTCCTCAGCGACCTCCTCATTCTCCTCTCCACCCTTTTAATTATCTGTCCTCACACTTCACCTCCAATTCTTTCTTTCAATCTCTCTCTCTCTCCCTCTGTCTAAGATAAAAAACGGGGGTGAATGGTTGTTATCTAAAATCTATGAAAAAGGATCCTCTACTTTACCCGACTTTCTACGTCTAGTTTTTCACCTGAAATATGAAAATTAAATGATTAAAAAAATGTTTTTCGATCGACCTAGACTATAAAAACGATTAAATAAACCTGTATGAATGTACCTAATCATCCGATGTAAATCATTATAAATAGTAATAATCAATTTAGATATAGATTTATATTGTGCAATTTCAATATTATTATGGATATACTCACCTGCGCATTACAATTACAATACTATTACCCGGCAATAGCATAGCTGACAGGTAGGTGCTCTTGTATTCAAAGGAATAAATTCCTGTCGGTATACCCATTCACATCACTTGGGTTGAGTGCAGCAATGTGGAGAAAATCTATTGCTGCAGGAAATTAACGCCATGAAGAATAGGACTCGAACTGCCGACCATGTAGTTAAAAGTCGAGAGTCAGGACCACTTCACCACGTCGTTTATAATGATGATTAATGGCAGATTATAGTAGGAATAACATAATTATGATAATTATGATAATGGTACTAATAATGATGATGATTATGATAATAATAATAATAATAATGATAACAGCAATAATAGTGAAAATTATAAGAACTTTGATCATTATTGACATTATTAGTATCATTATTATTATGAGCAGCAGCTGTCGTTATAGCAGTGGTGATGTTTTGATTCTCCAAATATCACTTTAATCATTATTAGGAAGTATAGTGACGTTATATTTCTCATGAAATGTTTACAAGCTTCAATTTCCACTAATAGTAGCAACTTTTATGGCTTGACCAAAGAGGTACATGGCTTGACCCAGACAGGGAGTATATGGAACCAGCAAGAAAAGGCCTTGACCAAACCCTCACTACAGAGAAAGTTTATGACGTAGCTGTTTGGATACTCAACAAACTGACAGAACAAGTATCTGAACAGACAGAGCATAGAGGTACTAACTGATGTTTGTACCTCTCTGAACAGGATGGACAGAGCTTCCAACCAACGTAATAATTGTGTCTAGCCTTCAATAGGCGGGTTTACTTATAAATTCAAATTTAGGTGCGTTTAACGTAGTTACGCGGTATTCCATAGGCCGGTTGATAACAAGAAGACTACAATACTTGGAATCCAGTTTGCATCATTATTTGTTGCTATGTCGGACAAGCCTCGGGCAGTCATGAACAACCTTTGTGTTAGAGGTATGCATAAAAATTGCATCTATTAGTAAACCCGCCTATTGACTTCATCATTTCATGTACACTGTATACTTCTTCGGTAATAACTGAACTAAATAGCTCCCAACCGATCCACACGACATTATTTGTAGTAGTACCAGTATATGTTATTGTAGTAGAAGTGGTGGTATTATTATTTGTTATTCTTATGATTATTATTATTACTACAATTTTCAAACATGTTTATTGATTTATTATTTACAACACGATATAGAGTATTTTTTGAAAAGCTAAGTCGAACGCGATTCCATTGCTCTTTTGAAATGCTATTGAATTCAGTACCGGCTTGTCATTGTTCTGTCCGCACAGTTGAATACACGGTATATGGATCTATTGTCTGCGTTCTAGTTAACTTTTCGGACATAGTTGATATCGTTCTTTACTCATTTATTCAGGTTTTCTTTAAAAGGCTGGCCTCGGAGAGCCCTGCGGAATACAAATAGTACATGGTAAAAAAAATGATAGAGAACCGAAGATTGACATGATTAATGTCACCGTTGTTATAATTACAATATTAATGAAGTATAACTTGATTGCATTACATACACTGCCCTGCTTATTAATTCAGTTCGAATATTCTGCGATCGACATGGTTCGAATAAAACTTCTAAAATGAAATGTTTGCTTTAAACAAACATCCACCTGTATTTACCCTTTATCCCGTTAGAACCGCATTCAGAATTACAACCTGTATATAGTTATATCTACCTCAATCATACGACATGCTTAAATGACTGGTGTGTACAAAGCCAATGGAAGGTACAATGTCCGTGTGAAATATTGCCGACTTAGCAGTATTTCAAATGCATAGTAACAAGTTATCAGTAATGAGTGTAAGTAATTTTTTCGTAGTCTGATGGCAGAAATTGAAATTAACTTTCCATGGACTGAAATTTAGATGTAAAATCTGAAGTGATTGATAGCGGTGTGTTTCATAGTCATTGTTTTAATAATTAGAACAATTCATTGATGAATCGCAATCTATAACAATGGTTTAAACCATTACTATGACTAAGTAAATAGAGCCTCCCCCCCCCCCCCACAAAAAAAAGCTTTCCCAAAATTGAAAATATAATAAATTTTCCACGGGGGAGCGTAAAAATGCAGGTGATTTTCAGCAACTATCTGGCTAACAAAATCCCATATTTGATGCCGGAGTGAACACACTTAACAGAAAAACGTCACTTTTTAAAAAATAACAAGCGTATTTTCGTGTGCATAATGTACGAAGAATAATGTAAATGAAGGTCCTCAAAATAATAAAATGAGAATTTTTCTTTAATGCCAACATAATCTAAAAAGAAGAAACAGAAACAAAATTGGTGAGTAAAACAAACAAAGTTTGAAGAAAATCGGACAAGTAATAAAGAAGTTATGAATTTTTAAAGATTTGAAAAATAGGGCAAATCAGTGGAAATTTTCAGAGATGTTGCCAATTTGATGACATCATGGGTGCACAACTAACCAGAGTTTTCATTCTAAATATGGTAGAAAATTCATCATTTTTTACAAGAAGTTGCAAAGTTTGTATGACAGCAAAAGTGCAAATAGTGGATCTACATATCTATCAGGAAAAATTCCTACGGTTAAAGTTTTGAGGAAATCATATTTTTTTTTGGAAAAAACATTTCATGACATTAATATGAATGCAATAGATAGTCAGTTGTGCACCTATGACGTCATCAGATGCCAATTTGTCTAAATATATTAACATTCATAACTTTCTTATTAGTTGTCCAATTTGTCTCAAACTTTGTTGTTCTGTTCATCTAATATTTTTGGGTAGACTCTCCCCAATGAATGGGCGTATTTGTTAAAGAAAGATCGCTTTGTTTCACGCCCTACCTTTGGTTGAGCTTGATTTTTGTGAAAATATTGGGAATTGCATTTTTCGTAAAAGTATCTCTTTTTGCAATTTGACCGTAAAAATGCCCGAACTGATAGGCCATAGTCTGCTCATTAACCCATTGACTTCTGAATTTTTTTTTTATTCCCATAGACTTTTTGAAGGGACTACCCGGTTCCAGTTTTCAATGGATAGATAACATTAACATAAGAATATACCCATTATTGTTCAGTTTATGTCCTGAAAAGGGACTCATGTGACTTTAAGATTCAAACATATATAACAATTGGGATCAGGCTAATTTTTACACACAGGCTAACCAGGCAGTTAATCAACATTATCTGCAAATTTTGTTGCTAGACTTTTCCCAATTATTAAGGCTGAGTGTGTGCCAGATATGTAAGAAATAGAATTGATAGTGCAATTCGTATGGTGGGTTCATCTAAGAATCAGTCCAACGTGGCGTCACGTACGCTCAAGGCAAATGTCTTTCCGGGTACCGACATATGTATGTGTATATGTATATGTATATGTATGCGTATTATGTGTGTTTATACTTCTGTCTGTAGGTATGTGTGTGTGTTTGTTTGCTTGTTAGGGATAAAAATTATCGGGATGTCGCAAGCTCTATTTCGTAAACCCAATGAGACACCAGCAAATGAACGTGTGTCATGAACACTCCATTTAATCCTCTCCTCAATGTTTGAATAATAGAACAATCGGGGGCGAAGTCTCCCATTCTGTTGTCGTGGTTCAAGATTCGACCAAATTTACTGGGTTGAAAGATGGTCCCATTCCGGACTTAATTTGCTTAGGATGGAAAGAGGGATATTTCATAAGTTATAATTTGAATAAAAAGAAAACATGTGGTGCTCGTGATTAACACATGCACACATTGATTTTTACTTTATTTCAGCTTTATTTCGAACTTTTATCACAGAACCATGTTTGATCATGATATCCTGTTCAAACATGATATAGATAGATTGATGAATAATGATAAAAATGGGTAATTGCTAAATTAAGAAAAAATGATTTACAAATATGAATATTATAACTCGGAAATAATTATGTTTATCATTACTAAATCAAGAAGATAATGTTGTCATCACTATTCCACCGATCATCATCGGAGCATTTTTGACATGATCATACGTCTTCTGAAACGAGCTCCGCAATGCAGAAAACTAAAACCGGTAAGCATGTACAGTTCTGTGACGGTGGAAGATCAAGATGAATTCATTGTCGTAAGAGGGTGATATTAGGGACCTTTAGCATGTACAAGACGGTAGTGCCGATCACAACGTTAGCTCTAAGGTCCATTCAAGAAGTAGTGTTGTGTTGGTGCACCCTTCTGGAACGGACCTTAGAGCTTACGTTGTGATCAGCCATACCGTCTTGTACATGCTAAAGGTCCCTATTATGGTGATCCGGCAGCAAAAAAAAAGTGGACATCCAGGACTTCACGACCCAGGGCCCACCCGGGCAAAACAAAAATGAACTTACAGGAAGAGAAAATGTCTTCGGCTCCAATTTTGCGTCCCGAGAAATTTCGCGCCTACCTGAGGAAAAAAGGGGATCCACAGCTCAATTTTCACCCTAACATCTGACCAGTACCATGCAGGGGGGGGGGGGGGGGGGGGGGGGCTAACAGCCGTCACCCTTTCCGCCTGTGAGCTCATGTTAAATCTAATNTAGGGGGAGGCGAGGGGGTTTACACTCAATTTCACGGAGTTGAATCGGACTCGGGATGGTGTGGGACTCGGCTCAATGTTACTCTGAATTAAGGCCGACTCACACCTTTGCGTTTATCGCCAGCGTCGGTCCAGCGTTTTTCAAAAATTAAAAACCCTCCCTAAACGCACAAAGATGCAGGTCATACGGTGGATTGACGCCCAGTGTACGCTCCTTGAGCGTAAGCCAAACGCCAGTCCACAGTGTGTGATGCGCGTCCAGGGAGCATTTTCAAAAACGCTGGGCCGACGCAGGCCAAAAATGCCAAGGTGTGAGTCGGTCTTGATAGTCTAATAATATACACTGTATAGCAATTATTTGGGGAACGAGTGAATTTGACTCCAAGTGGTTTTGACTGAGAATCAACCCTGTTTGGGTGAAAATAGTACGGATGTAGAATATGGACTAGATAGGGGGGGGGGGGGGGGGAGGGATTGGGTAGTTTATTTGAGGACTGTGTGTTCTGATATCACCCATCTCTGCATATTCTCTTACACTGAATACACAGTGACTGTATAGCACTCAACCACAGAGTCCTTACACAGATCAGAGGGGTATAGATGATCATGGGCTATGTAAGGACTCTGTGGTTGAGTGCTATACAGTCCCTGAATATTCAGTGTAAGAGAAGATGTGTGCTATCAGAACACACTCGGCATGGGGTTCAATTGCAAAAAAAAAAAAAAAAAAAAAAAAAAAAAAAAAACGATAATAAATAAATAAATAAATGAATTAATAAATAAAACTGCAAGTTAGTCAAGTTGTCCATATTGGGCTGGTACACTGGTTGAATGTATTAGACAGGTAACTAATAGAGAATGTAGGAGGAGATCGAAATAAAGAGGGAAACGAAAGATGGATTATAATACGTCAATATATTTATGTTAGTAATAGTCATCTCAGAAATGTGAGCTGGAGGTTACGAGTCAAAGTGACCCGTTTTTTGTGTGGCTTATTGTGTACAGTGTCACATATTCCGAATCAAAATACATGTACAGTGAAACCTCTTTATAACGAGGTCCTTGGGACCGTGGAAATAACCTTAATTGTTATATCAGGTTCCTTACCATATCAGGGTAAAAAAAACCCAAAGAATTATAAAGAGCTGGGACCAATAAAATCGCCTTGTTATAACAAGTATCTCCGTCGCTATATCCCACCTCTTTATGACGAGGTTCCACTTTGCCTCATTTTATTTTGACGCTGTTTCGAATCAACAAAGAACATAGAGACATGAGTGATGATGACGATGACCGTCAATGATCATAACGACGATGTTGATGATGATGTTGATGATGAACACAAATAAAATGTTTATTATTTCCAATTGGAAATGGGCGTCGTCAGTCTGGCAATTAGATAAGGTTCATTATTTCTAAAATTTAATAATACGAAAAAGAGGCTCGACATTTCGAAATGTGTCTATCATTCCGAAGATTGGTTCACTGTAGCTTCGCCTTCGGAATATCGACCCCATGTAATTTTCTAATTTTGAACGTTCGGACAAGCTTACCGTAATTCATATTTGGAGTAGCGAACATTCGGGATAACGAACCTTGTTTCATTAAAAAGAAATAAGCTCTATTTTACTTCATACGAGCTTATGCACAAAGTGAATGTATCGTATCAATTTTCTTCTGGATCTGCGCCCTTTTCCTTCAGATTGTTTATTCTACTACCAATCTATGTTCTTTTCATAAATTGCTATTTTTTTTTTGTTGAAGGAAATTAGAAGTGAATTGAACTGAATTAAACTACGATATTTTTTAATTTGTCTTCTTGTTTTCCAGAGAAATATGTAACGCTTGAAAATGACGCATAACGGAAATAAGCAATGTAAAATCTGCGTCACACCTTTGCGTTTTTATCCTGCGTTGGCCAAGCGTTTTTGGAAATAAAAAACGCTCCATTGACGGACAGCAGATCAGACGGTGGACTGAGGTTCGGCTTGTGCTCAACGAGCGTACGACGGGCGTCAGTCCACCGCATGACCTGCGTCTTTGTGCGTCAAGGGAGCGTTGTTAATTTCCAAAAATGCTGGGCCGACGCAGGCTAAAAACGCAAAGGTGTGACGCAGGCGTAACATGTGGGTCTCTTGGCTGGACCAATCATCCGATTGAGATCATTTCTCAAAGGTCTTGGATGCAAGGCGGAAAGACAGACTAGAACGAGGCCAGCGGAAAGCCAGATAAGATTGTCTTTGTTTTGCTCTTAATCCAGCTCGTATCTACGGATGATCTAGTGATGATCAGACCACAAGATATCTGGGATGCAACCCAAAAGCACCGACAAGAATAAAGGTAATAAAAATAATGGATAGTTTCGTTTCCTTGGTAACNTTCAAAAGCTATGAATTGTCTGTGATGGGCATCCTTGACTTTGGCATAATTTGCCATTTGCGCATAAATTTGTTAAAACCTAGATCAATATTGTGTTTCAAACGACGAATCACCATCATTCTTCCTTAAATGCTTGCAGAATTGATGTGGTTATATTATATTCAAACGAAAAAGAAAAAACAACAGTTTGTCTCTTTTTTTCAAAGAGAAAAATCTGAAATTTTGTCTACAATGATGCCATCACAAATTGTGCCTAAGTTGCCAACTTGGGGATGCCTATTAATGGTGGAACTGATGAAAAATGTGAAAATTCATAGCTTTTTAACGGATCATCCGGCTTTGCTCAAATGATTACAATTTATCTAGCTTATTCTATTTCATTCACTGACCGTATGGTATCTACGGTACCGTCGGTACGTTCTCCTTTAAAGTGCAATAAAACACAAAACCGAAACCACTTATGAGAAGAATATTCTCGTAAAATCTATGTCTAAATTAATACCTTATATTTTTCACAAACTGTAAAAAACATCCTCCTTACAGTTCTACTTGATCTTTGGTTTAGGAGATCTACTTTAGCAATCGTATGATAGGATTTTGATTGTTTCCCTCATGACTATCCCCCTCTTATCGAGGATCCATCGCAAACGGATGATTTTGATTGGCCCGTATATCGAACTCTCCTCGAAACGGAACCAAATGAGCGTCAAAAATACACACAAACCAGTAGAATCCAGTCCCAAAGTAAGCACACGGTATCACGTGTGCCTCCTATATATTGATCACGTGACCTCTTTAGAATCAACCAAATAGTCTTCGAGGAGAGCAAATACTATAGCCTATTGAAGACCTTGTGTTTATCTTCAGATCTTGTTATAGATAGTTTCATGAGTGTTGATTTTGATATCCTAATATGAGCAATCGTTATACAAACAATTTATTTGTTGAAGATCGTGATTAATATTGGGTTCAATGTGTTTCATTTGACATTGCTCCAAGTATTATGTCATTCCTGTTTGTCAGCCGGTCTGTGATTTATTGCTTTAATAAATACGTGGATAACCCAAGACAGGCATGGACTAGCGGTAACCAAGTCGCTTAAGAGGCATACACTGGTTCGATGCCCCAAAGACCGACTCACACCTTTTCGTTTTTAGCCTTCGTCGGCCCATCGTTTTTGTTTAAAACGCTCCCGGGCGCCCAGTACGCTGATCAGACCTCGGACTGACGTTCGGATTGCGATCAAGGAGCGTACGTCGAACGTCAGGCCACCGTATGTGGTTCGATGGTAGAGCGTCTGCCCCATGGACGGGAGGACATGAGTTCGATCCCTGGCCGAGTCTTATGAAAGACTTGGGAAAATCGGAGGACCAACTGCCTTCTTGCCAGGCTCTAGGTATTCAATAATGGTGAAGGGTAATAGTAACTTCGTGTTATGCAAGGCCCCTGGAAGAACAGCTCACAGCAGGAAGTTACCCTGGTTAAATAAAAGACTGTAAGCAGGATATATTTTTTTTTTTAATATCTACGTTTTTGGGGGGCGAAAAGCTGATTGATGAGCCGGGCTGGGTTCGTTCAGCCCGCTCTGTATCATAGTTAGAAAGTAAATAACTGCTTGAAAGGCAGACCCAAAGTGTTACAATATTTTTTTGAAAATTTGAATAAAAACTTCTGAGCATTGTTTTTTTTCATTATCATGTCAAGCTACATTCATGATAAATATTGAGTTGCCATAGTCATGATGGTAATACAAGACAGAGTTTCGAAAGCGCGACTCTGGCCCTGAATTTGGGCACTCTTTAAATCCTGTATATTTAGCCCAATCATGAAAATATCGTTTGTCAATGACATCGCGTAATGAGGCTAATGTGTGTAAATCATTCATACAATATAATTATGCAATCCAATGTTGACGGAAATTCATGTTCTATTTGCATTTGATAAGAACTGTCTAGACTTTTTTTTTTATCATACACGCCTAGGAATAAACGTGCAATTTTGCATCTTTAGGTTAAAAGTCTAGATTTTAAAAACCTTTGTATATTTCTTCAAAAGAAAGTGCAATTGTACATTTGGATGAGCGGGGTTTTTTTTATTGTTTTTTTATTGCCACCCAGGCTTTATCATCGCAAACCTGTGGCCACCGCGGGTCTCGAACCCGTGGTCTGGGGATACTAGTGAATGGCTCACTTCATTTAAGGGGTCCCCTCATTAAATGGGAACTTACCCTTGAAATTATCATGCTCTCATTATGATATAAAGAAAAATCAGATGAGCAAAACGTGACAATTTGGACAAAGTCAATTTTTAATAGTCTTCGAACTGTCAATGATTATTACGACGTGGTCCGTGCGGTCGGCAACGTTGCGGGCACCCGATTCGCTTCGTATATGATGTGTTTTTTTAAATAGATTTATGTTTAAGATTTAGAATAAGGATTCAACAAACGTTGTGCTGACTTTTTTGACAAAAAATAAGAAAATGTGAATGAAATTTGGTATGCTTACAGATTCCGTCAAATTTGCCGATCGCAAAAACGCCCATCCACTGCAGGGATAGCGATATCCTGGAGGTGATTTGAAAATTGATAAATTTTGAAGACATTTATCAATATCGCTCAATGTTTCACAATTGTTCTTCAGAATTATCTTCATTCAATTAGAGGACAATAAATCCAGGAGTGTGTTCCACTTTACTAATCAATCCCCATCGAATCCAGACATAGCAACAATTAAAACGATAGCATCCACTTTATGTTCGAACAGTGAAATATCAAATCAAATTAAATCAAATTTCACACCTCTTCATTTTGCTTAAAATCAAACTGATACTCCACTCCCCAAAATGGTGCGGTATGCCCCTTTTCAAATTTTGCTGCATGCAGATTACGCCCTTTTGCATCTTCTGTTCACGTTTTTGCTGTGTATTGTGTATTAACAAAACATATACCCACACGGTGAATAAATGCATAAATTGATGAATAAATATAATTTATTAATGTATCGATATGTTGAGGCCTCTAATTTCATTCCGGGTCATATGAAATATGGAAATTAATATATTTGATAAGGAGAATTGTTGCAAAAATACTTCGATTTCAACAAGGCAACCCCCTCCTCCAAATGTGTGAAATAAGTACAATAATGTATTAAAATCTTGCTATTTGTCATTTCATTGTACATATCATAGATACCAATACACACCATGAGATTAGGGTGTGATTTGCACCCTTATAATGCACCTTCAGGGCAAAGATATGCACCACAGGATGGAAATTAAAACAAAATCTCAATGACTTTTTATGCATATTGTCTATGACGATGATTTTAAAGTCACAAACTATTAAATAATCTTCATGAACTGTCCACGTGAACAGTTGTCCAAAGCTGTTGGTCATTAAAAATCATTTAAATGGATATCTCTCAAATCTCTGTCATCCAACTAAACACTAAACCAATTAGCTGAAATCAGATTTAATCCTTTTATCAACGCCTTCATCAAACATCATTATTCATGTACGATCTGACCATTGCATATTGCGTAAATTTCATCGAAATCCATATCTATCAGGTTTTCTGTCAAGGGTGGTCGTCTAGACGAGGCAAATAAAAAGACAAACCTTCGTGACTGATTGCAATAATTCATGTAAACAAGAATCACAATAGTATTCAAACATATCAAGATAAATCTATCTCGTTAATCTAGTTTTCTGTGATTTCCACAAATTTACTTTGAAAGCTTATGTCTCGTCGGAGTGGTATATGTATCCGTTTTCCATTAGCATGATTAGACGCCGTGTCATTCAAGATCTTCGTTAATGTGTTATACATTAACACGAATAAAAAAAGATATCTGGATTATTCACATTTTAATTTTGAAAGGTTTGTTCACAAATTATAAAATGTTAATTTTTTTCAAAAGTGAAAATCTATTTCAATCTGACATAACAAAGAATATGATTTTGTGCATGCAAATCTCGTTTGAATCCTCATGTGATTAACGTTTCTACTTTACACCGTTTAAAAGTCTCTAAAAATTAAGTACAAAATGTACCTGTATTAGGGATTTCTCATGTTTATGGATGCTCAATTGTCTCCTTTATCAAGTGCCACCGATCAAATTAATTTTGGTTCACGTATGGCTGAGTGTCTGTTTCTGTCCAGGGTATCAAAAATGGCTTTCGCCAAATTGAGCGAACATGACGATTGTTTGCTTTCAAAAAGAGAAATTCACTAAATCATGAACTNATCATGTCAAGAACATAGCAATTAATTTTTTTTAAAGGTTCAGTTACAAAAAAAAAGTGTTTACATTGTTACGGATTTACTCACTATCATTAAAATATTTCCCATATCTCTCGTGAGGTCGTTTTTACCAAATATGCATTGAAAATCATTACACATATTTAGTTAATTTGCATAGAACTTTGATCATCTTTTCAACATCGTTTTTCTTCAAATAATGTTTTCCCATGTTTTCGATGAGTATAAAACTGTTTTATCAAAATAAAAAGATTTGTAAAGATTTGAAAGACAAATTCATTCGTCAACAAACAAAATGCTACGCATACTACTATCGCATTAAAAGAATTAAGAGTCTACTAAAAAAAGTAATTCTTTGTCAGGAGTCCTCATTAGCTCTCCGATTTTTCTCAAACCTTTTTTTTTATTCTGTTCATTTAATTTTTCTGCTCTTGCTGTTGAAGACATAATATTTTGAGGTAGACTCTTCTTTTAACAATGCAAAAATCAACTTGTTGGCTTCACTCATATTTGCAATTTGTTTCAAAGTTACGAGAAAAAAAAACTGGGCGAGAACATTATTTTTTAAATATCTTGTTTGGTGTTGCTTTATTGGCAAGGAAGATTTCTTAATATCTATTTGTTTGGTATTTTGTTCGGTTTAATTGTGGAAACCTCAAATCACTCCCGACATCACTGCCTTTTTGTTTGGCCTTAATTTCCGACTAGGAATGTATCTAAGCCTCTGCATCCCATTCTCTCTCTCTCTCTCTCTCTCTCTGTCCCTTTCTCCACGAAGGGCTGAAGAGCTGATTTTAACGGATACAGTTCGATGCTGAGAAAGATTATCATTCGGAGTTTGGATCAAAAATATTTCGTAATTCTTTTCCCTGAACTCCCTGGCCCTCTCCATCTAAAGATATATACATTAACAACGATAATCATAAGGATACTATACAAACACTGGAATGATGAAGGTAATGACATGAACGACAATAATACAGATATCAATAATGCTATTGATAATATCTGCGGTAAATTGGGATTAGGAAATGTAGGTCTTGAAACAAAGGCGACATCAAATCATGACCGTTTTATGCTGTTTATAGATTGAGGGTAGATCTAACAATTCTCATTTTTGGAACACTCAAATGATTTCCACTCCTCAACTCTTTCTCATCTTTTTTTCTGATGTTTTAACTCTCTAATTGGCACAAAAGTTGATTTGAATACAGTTTACACGATTGTGAGTATGATTATAAAAACATAAAGAAGAAGCGTGTGAACCGTTACAGGATTCTGATTTCTACCTTAATGTTCTGAGATTTATTTAGCATTACGCCTGGGTACTAAACCTAGCTATTTCCATTCTACTGTTCAGCTCATTGTGACGTCACGCTACCGCGCAGAGTTTTACCGCGTACGCGTAAACACCTTAAGGGCCCTTTTGTCGCGACGAGCCTCATTATCTATCAGGTTTTCTGTCAAGGGTGGTCGTCTAGACGAGGCAAATAAAAAGACAAACCTTCGTGACTGATTGCAATAATTCATGTAAACAAGAATCACAATAGTATTCAAACATATCAAGATAAATCTATCTCGTTAATCTAGTTTTCTGTGATTTCCACAAATTTACTTTGAAAGCTTATGTCTCGTCGGAGTGGTATATGTATCCGTTTTCCATTAGCATGATTAGACGCCGTGTCATTCAAGATCTTCGTTAATGTGTTATACATTAACACGAATAAAAAAAGATATCTGGATTATTCACATTTTAATTTTGAAAGGTTTGTTCACAAATTATAAAATGTTAATTTTTTTCAAAAGTGAAAATCTATTTCAATCTGACATAACAAAGAATATGATTTTGTGCATGCAAATCTCGTTTGAATCCTCATGTGATTAACGTTTCTACTTTACACCGTTTAAAAGTCTCTAAAAATTAAGTAAAAAATGTACCTGTATTAGGGATTTCTCATGTTTATGGATGCTCAATTGTCTCCTTTATCAAGTGCCACCGATCAAATTAATTTTGGTTCACGTATGGCTGAGTGTCTGTTTCTGTCCAGGGTATCAAAAATGGCTTTCGCCAAATTGAGCGAACATGACGATTGTTTGCTTTCAAAAAGAGAAATTCACTAAATCATGAACTTAAGATAATAGTTATCAGGCGCGCACCGTGGAGGGGGGGGGGGGG
>BQKZ01001087.1:73260-85241 GCA_036244855.1 Temnopleurus reevesii
GAGAGAGAGAGAGAGTAAAGAGAAAAGTGATGCAGAATTAAATGGGGTCATTCTTATTTCATGATGGGGGCGTCCTACGATCGCGATGCATGTCAATCCAGATTCACTATCCAGGTATAGATACCACGCTGTCTGGTTTTTAATCAGGTCTTTCAGGAAACAACGATAATTTCCGCTCACGTTTTTCACTCCTGGTTTCTTTCGATTGTAAACCAGTTTTTCACCATCCTGTCATCACCTCTGTTCGTTATTTCCCTTTTCCATCTCGCCCATGTATTCAATTGGCATACTTTATTTCGTTAAAATTCAGGTTTCGCTTCTTTCTACCATCCACTTTCAATCTTCAAACAATACATATAATCGACTCCAATCCCAGTGCCAGTACTCCCCTGTATTACCTCTATTGCCTAGCAACTCATCCTCCCTTCATTTTATCCTCCTCTACCTTCTCCTTCTCTTCTTCCTCCACCATCTCGTTCTCCTTCATTCATGATCTTCACATGTGACCGTGGCGGTTGAACTCCAGCCCGGACCCGGATTCCTCGAACAAGTGCCACTTCCTCGCGCCCTAATCGTTGACATGTGGGTCGCATCCGATACGCATTACGAAGGGTGTTGGGTATAACCGGTCCTTCGCGACTCCGTTCCCGGACCGATACGTGAATCTACCGAAGCGGAATGTATAGTGGTATTTATACCAAGCTTACTTCGAACCTTTATTAGTGGGTTTTCGAAATTGGTGGACGGAGATTTGTGGACGGTAGAAAACGAGTGCGCATAATTATGGTTTGCGCATTAAAGGATGCGCAAATCAGTTGCCAACTTGTCGTTTAATGCGCAGATCAAACGCGAACTCATTTTCCACCGTTCACATCCCTTCGTCCACCACTATCGGAAACTAACTACTTGATATTTAATTCATATGACGGTTTATTGCGCAGGAGGTACACTTGACTGACGCTTTCATGTGCAATTTTCGGACAAGCCGAATGTATTCAACGTTGGTCCGGCGCTTTCCAAAAGCCTGTCTGCTTCCAGGGAGCGGCAAATACATTCGTTTCTATGTTTATAAACGTAAATGTGTGACTGAACTAACTTTTCTCAAATCGTGAACCCCTCTGCTCGTATCATCCTTCAGAATAATCTTTGCGGTGAGAAGGAGGTTTGATCTGTGGTAATTGTATCAAAATGGCTTTCATCATTCCATGCGAACTTGAGAACGTGAATGAACTTGACGATGAGGTACACGGTCTCCAATATCATTCATTATGGTCTATTTTCCATCATATTTTTTTTTCAAAATTTAACGAGAGTAGAGATCTTGTTGGGTTTTCCTGAGAATTTGTCTCGGATTGGTCTGCGGTCTTTCCTGTTTCTTTAAATTATAGGAGTATGTGTTTCGATTTAGTTTGAAGATTGATAATCTGGGTCCCATAGGAGTGATTGATGTCACGTTTGCATCCTATAATTCACAAATATATTCCTCAAAGTTTCATTTACTCGAGTACAGGATTGAAATAAAAATAAGAGTACAATACTGCATTTTATTCAAAACAATTGGGAGTCATTAGTAGCGATAATATGTTGCATGTAATCATTAGGTGTGTACTTGCATCAAAACTTGATCAGATTATCAAAAAAAGTATGGAAATACATTATTTTAGCTACGTGGGATACATAGAAACAGATAAACAATGGATCCTGATGTGGAAGAATACATGATTGAAAGATAAAGGCAAACAATTTTCCTTGTACTAACTACACAAAATGGTTTAATATATCTTCTTCTTGCTATGACGTCTTAACTTCTTGTACCACCCTTGTAAAATAGATGTATTAACGTTTCTGTCTATGTAAAGAGAGTGGCACAAGAAGTTAAGACGTCTCGTTAAGACGTCTCATCAAGAAGACCTTAGCTAAGACTATTTCGTTCATTTGGCTCCTGGTTCATCAGTTGATTTATACATGTATATATATATGTTTTAAATATGGGCCTACTCATTTAATATCCATATTCCATTTGATTCACTCGGAACCAATTGTAGTGGAGTGACCTCAAAGTTTTCATTCCAATCCTGATGAACTTGAAACCTAGACGTCCACTAGGACCGTCTGCCGAAAGTTGACCCAACCTTTCAGGTTTGTTCGTCGACCACACCCCCCCCCCTCTCTCTCTCTCTCTCTCTCTCTCTCTCTCTCTCCCTCTCTCTCCTATCCCACTCCTCTTATAGTGACTTGCATTATTTGTTGTATCTTTCATACAGGGTCCATGGTCATTTCAAGAAAGCATGTGTTGTTGGTTGGACGTTAAAGCCACCCTAGATGGCCATTAAATCCAACTAAGGCAGTCGTCTCTCATCACCCGTCCCGTCGCCCGTATCGTTCCCGTAATAGTCTAGTCCAACTCCGCTCACAATCCTCGGCTGAACGGGTGTAGACCGAAGAGTTTCATATCATATCAGAGCTGATATATCTATGATATTATTTCATATTATTTCAGGGGGTAGCTCAAGGGTTGGAAGGGGGGGGGGGATCAATGTGCCCAGCATTGCCGAAAATGGCGATTATGTTTATGATGATGAGGACGACGATGAGATCAAAACAAAGCAAAACAATTTATTTTTGTAGAATCCTATTTTAGATTATCAGCAGGATATAAATACAAAGGAATACTTTTTGCATAAATCAAAACATTATGGCATCATCATGGTGATGATTATGAGAAAGAAGGAGAGAACGACGGGAGAAGGAATTGACCAGGGATTATTATACCAGCAAGACAAGGGAAATCATTTAGGGGCGTGGTCAATATGCGGATCCAAAAGACGACTGCCAATCCCTTTCTACCCCTTTTTCCAACACTCTGTGAGGTGGTGGTAGTCGTTGTAGCAAAATCTTGAAACGGTCGGAGGCAGAGATTGAGGAGTGGGGGGGGGGGGGGGGGGGATGAGACCATTCTGTCCCTGTCACTGTCTGGTCCAGCTTTAGTCATTAGCATTGATTTCATAAAGGTACTGATTTCTCTGGTATATCAAGGGATTGGATGGGTCAGGGTTAGCACCGACCAGGTGGCATGATGGTCTCGGGAATACACCAATCTGAGGTATCTAAAGTTGTTTGGATCCCCTCCACCGACCGACCGTTAGTCCAGTTGAGGACTGTGTGTTCTAATAGCACCCACCTCTGCATATTCTCTTGCACTGAACACACATGGACTGCAAAGCACCTCAACCATCGAGTCCTCACTTACCCCTCTGATCGCACCTCTACACAATTGTGCATATTTTGCACCAGTGTTTGATCTTGAGAAGAATAAATAAAAAAATAATGGATATGTGTTATTTCACAGTAACACGATAGAAAATGTTTTCGAGAAATAAAGTCGGTCGAAGAAGAATAGATCCGTTCGCAGTGAATAGAACTGTGCGGACACAACAATGACAAGCCGGTTACGATTTGAATAGCATTACAAAGAACCATTGAGATGGTGTTCAACTTTATTTTTCGAAAATAGTTTATATCGTGTTATGAATAATAACGATCTTCAATAGTGACCAATATCCCCATGACTGTTCACCAGACTTCCGGGTAGTCATTGTAAAAGTTAATTACGGAAAAATAAAATCACCATTACATAACAAAACTTTATCGGAATTTCCTTGTGTAAAGTAAACTTCAAAAGGGTCAAATCATGGTCAATTTCACTTCCAATTTGGAAGACGGGTGCCATAAAGCTCTGGCCTGGTCTCTGATTACGTAATCCAGAGTCAAGTTCAATCTGATGCATCAAACATACAAAAGATTGAAATCATGAGGTAGGTATATTTATTATGCATATGCTATGTTTCATGTCGATTGTTTAATTGAATGCATCATGAATAGTTCTTTGAACCTGTTTGGGATTATGTGCTATACCAGTATACATTTTATGAACTATGTCTTATCATTTAATTATCGTTATTTTTATAATCATCACAATTATTCTTGTAATCATTATTACTATCATTATTGAATTAATCACGGATTTTGGAAAATAAAACAAGACTATTTCCGTCCAGTGGTTGCCAGGTCATTGAGTTGTTGTTGAGTTGAGAACGCCCCTGAGCATGGTGAGCACTGAGGTCCCTGGATCGTCATCAACCTGTCTCAATTCATCCTATTTGGTTTCCGGTTTCACACGCCCTCCATTCATCATCTTCATCACTCGCGTTCATCACTCGTGCTCGTTGAACTTCAGAGGCGAAGCCAGAGATGTGGATTGAGGAGGGGGTGTGGCGAGGGAGCGTGGATAATCAGACGCGATATCACCGCAATCAAAAATGTACAGGCCGACTCACACCTATGCGTTTTTAGCCTGCGTTGGATGAGCGTTTTTGAAAATTAAAAATGCTCCCTTGACGCACAAATACGCGGGTCATACGGTGGACCGACATTCGGCATAGGCTCAATTAGCGCAAGCCGAACGTCAGCGTATACTGTGCGTCGAAGGAGCGTTTTTAAATTTCGAAAACGCTCGGCCGACGCAGGCTAACAGCCGAAGGATGTAAGTCGGTGTGGAAAGGGGATGTGCATTGATGATGGGCGGACAAGCAAGCATGGGATTTAACTAGAGGGTGTGGCGAGGGGCGTGGTCCATCATCTGCCCTGTTCAGGGGTCAGGGACCGTGGAACGGGGGGGGGGGGGGGTGCTGCATTTCATTCACTGCAACCCAATGCGAGTGTGTAACAATGGCAGTACACAACTCACCCCTCCTATTTTTCAAGATGTATCGCGGCGCCTGCTCGTGCTATTGAAGTCTTAAAAGAGTGATGATTGGAAGGGGTATTTATTGTATCTGGTCGATCCATCCCTTGCTCTCGTTCTTCTTCACGGGGAATGGGAGTAAGGCCTGTGGATTGATGAGAAAAATGGCAAGTGGGGCGTGTTGATCAGTGATGCTCGATACATTGGAACCCATGCGGATCAAAGGAGATCCCCTTGGTAGATTTATCATATGTGCATCGTGAGCAGGCAGATGGGGCGTGGTGAGGGAGGGGCGTGACTACTCGTGCCTATACTATAGTGAACAAGACATGTGAATGAATGGACGGGGTCGCTCAACGACGGTTTTATGGATTTGTATTGATGTTCATCCTTCTCAAGTTATGGAATTAATCTTTGGTTATCCTAAACAAAGTTTGCTTGACCCTCAACCTCAGCGTAAATGATTCGAAATGATTTCACATATTCTGAATATTGTGTCATTCGAATCCAAGTAAATGCGATTTAATTAGAGAATGGGTATACACATGGACCCTCGGTGGCAATTTAGTCGATTAATGAGGTGTAAATGAGGAGGTTTCTTGGCCCACCCTGTCACCCTACGGTCTCTGATGTCCCGATGTGACCAAGCTCCTTGAGCACGCGATGAGAAATTTATGGAAAAACAAGGAATTATGATCCAAAAATATGACCAGATTTTGATGGAAATACCCCCATGGTTTTAGGATTACCATGGTTACTATACTCAGTGGTGTACTTACTTGTATGGTGATGCCAATTTCAGAGGCTGTGGCATTGGGTTTTATGTGATGTGATGTAGTCACGAATGTGTTTCCATTAGAGGAAAATATGCGCCCAAGTTATTGAAACATCCGATAAATTTGACAATATTGTGGTCGGGCGTCTGATATCAGTTTTAAATAGCTCATTCCTTCCCATCGGTTCAATGAATTTAGGTTAGGTTTCAAGTGATAAGCAGACAAGTTTATTGTATTGTATTGCACTTTATTTTCTAATCGATATCAATAAAGAGGACATATAACTTATTACAAAACAAATCAGAATATAATAGATAAAATTACATGAGTGTACAAAACTGAGTAAGAAAGACTGGCTGGAACGCCCATTCAGAGGAATTAAAATAAATGTAGGCCCTATCTGTTCTTCTTAAAAGTGCATCAACACAAATATTGTGCAATACTAGAAAAGGGTAAGAACACAAATTATACTAAGATTGACACCAATATGTTATAAAATGCATTACTTTAGCAGAGTAAAAGACAAAATAATGTAATTAGAATCCGTTTATTCCAGCATTCAATTGGTGTTATGTTCATGTACATGTCGTGCATTGCTCGTTACATACATAGGAATAATTGGCAAAATAATACCATGAAATGTTAAAACTTGTTCTACCAAATAATTCATGATTTTTGCATAGCTTACGGCCTCGATACATGCTTGTCAGAAGGGTCCTATACGATTTTACGTTATACTTATTCTGCTTATTCTATTTTAAATGGCGGTAGCCTATTTTACACGACTACTTTGAAATATTGAACTCTTTATTATCATTTGTCATTTCACAAAATGTCGCACAAGCAATTGTCGCAAGGTCAACAATTGACAATTGATCGACGATTGTTATGGGACGGTAAAAGTGATTATCTTTTTTTCAATACTCTTCATCTTCTTTACATAATTATAATTATCTTACAAAGCGGTCTAATCTTTCGATGAAAGTGGCATAATATACGAATATATCAACAATCCCTTCGATATAACATGATTTACAGTAAAACAACACGCATATCAAATCAATGTCAATACACCTATCGCTACGTCGTGGTTTCTTTGTTTTCATGCGACTATATACCTATCACCAATCTGCATGAATAGCTAACTGTTGTCTAGTAGAAATTCTTATGCAGGGGATACGTCTGACAAATGCTGAATTCCATAGGCTTGTGCAGTACGAACACATAATCTTATACCGTCATCAAAGTATGTTCCCTACGAATTTCCACGCATAAGGATCGTAAACTAAAATTCCATCTTGGGCAAAAAGTTTGGAGATGGAACGTGACATTATTTAGTTATCTCCCAAAAACTGGTGAGCCTAAATGTTGACTCGCGCCTTTGAATTTACAGCCAACGCCTGCCCAGCGTCCATCACTCTCCGCGAACGAAGAAATACGAATGAATGACGCTACCGTGCATTGTCGAGCGTCCGAGGAGCGCCTTCAACGATGGTCAAGCGACATCGCTCCGTATTTCTGCGTTCATGGAGCTTCTTGAACGCTCGGCAAACCTTGGCTATAAATGCAAAGATGTGATAGTCAGCCTTTAAAAGTGACAAACTGGTCCTACAAAGGAATTATCATAGTTCTACCGAGGCGCCGTGGTGTCGTGGTTATTACTCTCGCCTTTCAACCAGAGGATCGTAGGTTCGAGTCCAACCCGTGGCGTTAATTTCCTTCAGCAAGAAATTCATCCACATTGTGCTGCACTCAACCCAGGTGAAGTGAATGGGTACCTGGTAGGAATATTCATTCCTTGAAACGCCAAGTGCGCTGGTGGTTGCTGGGCTAAAGCCAGGATAATAATGCTGCAATTTTAGGGCGCTTGGGGTTGATAAGAGCTATATAAAAGCCGTTCATTTTTATTATTATTACTACTATAATTTCTTAGTCCAACGCTATGGACGTAGGTCTACAGACATACATCAAATCTTGAGACGATTTGAGGCGACATCCTCATCGACCGATCTGGGAGGTGCAGGGGGTCAAGAGGTATGAACGGTTCGATGAAAAGGTCCCAAATTAAATATCCATTAGAGAAAAGAAGGTATGGAATATATTCGGATGTTTTTATTTTCTACGATGACGGGTAGATGATAACACTGCATGAGGAATCTTCACATCATATTCCAAAAACAGACAGTGACAGAAACGATTTCCGGATGATGGATGTTCATCTGAAATGAAATGGTCTTACGGGGTTGAGATATCCAAACCGTTCTAGAATGCATGAGGTATATTTCCATATTCGCCATCTTCTCATTACAATTTAATGACTGGGCGTACAGTTAATTGCCATGTTGGTTGTCTTGTTTGCTCTCATTTTCGTTCAGCTGCTGTGTTATTCACATAATTTTTATCTCATGCATATTCCAGAACAGTTGGAATCTAATATGGGATTATGTTAGTTATGAACTACGCATGCGCAAACCAGTGAGCATGAATTATGTGAAGTTAAATCGATCTGGTCAAGATATATCACATTATTCCTGATAAATAAACAGGCTTCGATTTTAATAAATGATTGTATTTTATTATAACAATTCAAGGAAATTCAAGGAAAATCTGGTCAAGATCTATCACATTATTCCTGATAAATAAACAGGCTTCGATTTTAATAAATGATTGTATTTTATTATAACAATTCAAGGAAATGTACGAAATATGATTATCGTTTTAGTTATAAACATAGTAAATGTTCAATTACCAGAAATTAAAACTTTATGAAAAACATTAATGGAGAAGAGTAAAACAGTGCTAAATGATAGAAAGCTGACTGTAGAGTGCAAAAACGCGCTTGGAGTTATGACAACGACAACAAAACAACAATATTTTTGTTCTATTCCCTATTTTTGTTTACTCTGTTCTGTGGCTGAATTAACACATTGATATTTGTAGTGTAGAACGTACTGGCAACCATTTTTCTACACATGATTAATATGTGTTGAAAGTCGTTGTCAAGAGAAGAAAATTTAGACTTCATCTCTGAACAAGCTAGTTGGTACATTTCGGACGTTGCTCCATCAATGGTGGTAGATCTTTGAGTGGAACACGCCCTTGTTGAAACATCGAGACAAAACTCCTAATTAGTCCCGACAAACATTTGTATTTATACCAACCAAAAATAGTTCATTCACTTTTTGGCAATTTTCCACTGGTCTTTTCCGACCCATATTAGGCTCTGGGTAGACCCCAAGATTTGAGATTTCGGAAGAGAGAATGAGAATATATCCGGCAAACTTGTTGAATATAGCCTGGGAGTGTCTGGTATAACAAACACAAGGGATGTTGTCGTCTGATTGAGAGGGAAATAGAAGTGTTGTTTGTAATGACACCGCCTTCCAAATGAGACAGTTCCATCGAGAGAAAACGGAAACGACAAAGTTCGTCTGAAAGACTACCTAAATAATGGAATATTGCTTAGATAAATACATAAATAACAAAAATATCCACACTATATCTAGGCATGAGGTAGACAACTTTTTAATGAAAGAGGAAAATTGTTAGCCTTGTGAGAGAGCGAAGCGAGAGATAACTACAAGGAAGCAAATGAACCCCGATGCTCTGACAAGTGCATTGGGATTGAATGTGTGTAAATTTTCTAGCACTTGTTTCAACAGTTGAATTTAGATGTCGCTTTGTCGGTTTCATGAAAGAACAGTCACACATCTATAGATGAGAAATTCCGAAAAAGTTTCACGTCCGTTACGCCCGCCAAAACAGTGAATTTTTTGACAACTATTCATTGAAATTCATCGAAATCAAATACGGATGAAACAGATAGTATCTATGAAATGTTAAGTCTACTTTCAATTAATATCATCCAGACATGGACTCGCTGTTAGGGTAACAGACGTGACAAAGCCATGGAATTGCCCCAAATTAATGTTTCGTGGTCATAAAACCCTATGGATGGTGTCATGCCCCCTGGAACAACCAACAAATAAGTTGCATTTGTGCAAAATGTAAAAGACAGGAAAATCATTTAACGCTGAAAATTGAACATTTCATAACGAAATACAAAGGTTCAATAAAGATTCTTTTAGGTAATACTGGTGACCCATTTTAGATGAACTTTTTCCTGTACCAGACAATATAAAGACATAACAATATCGGCATTGAAATCCACTGTCTCAGCTAATAATGATGCTTAAATCTCCTCTTTGATGGACAAATAGGTCTGCAATTTTTAAACATCAAAAACAGGCTCGTTAGCATGGCTCATAGATGTGAAGCAGTACGTGAGAGATGTCACAATATCGACGAGTTGAAACAGGCGTTTCCAAGACTCTATACGTCATTATGATTTTTTTCTTCATTTTTGCCTTCTAATTTTCCAATCCCATAACTTTTTCATCTAAGACCGAATGCCGATGACATCTGTTGCAGCAATGCTCTTGATAGCCTGACTGTATTTTGTAGAGCAATGACCGGGGTCCCGTAACATAAAAGAGATACAATCAACTTTGCGATCAATCGCAAACTTTGGTACATGGTTTCCCATGCATAGACTTGCGATTGATATCAATTATACGATCGATTGGAAATCTATTTGTTACAGGGACCATGATTCGATCGAGAGGAAACATGCTCTCACGATACACCTGTTCGCTCGGTATGGGAAAAAAAACCGAGGAAAATATTCATTTTTTTTGCTCTTTGACTCACGCGATCGGACATAACTTCGCTAGAATTAAAAGAGAAATTAAATAATATGTAGCAAATACGGGCCTCCAATAAACGCATTTACTTGAATACACGGACCCCACGGAGGACCAGCTCCCCTTGATGGGCGAGCTGAATGTGGGCAATTCGCCGAATTTTAAATTGTTTTTTAGTACGAAAATAAATTCAATCAATCAATGATTTAATCAATGTTCTCTAAAATAGCGTTTGCTAAGAAACCGGTGCTGAAATTACTACGCACATATTTTGATGGAAAATATATTTGCTAACATTTTGGTTCATAGGAGAGAATCATTCATAATTGTTTAGAGATTTGAAACATGTCGAACAGAAGGGTGGCCATTTTGACACACGGAATTCATTCATTGTATTAGGATCTGACATTTCATCATCAAGTTATTATATACACGTTAGAACAAAAATAACAACCGCAATAGTAGTAGTAGTAGTAGTAGTAGTAGTAGTAGTAGTAGTACCACCACCACCACTGATACCACCACTAATACAAGGCCTACTACCATTATTGTTGCTATTACTACTACTACCATCATCGCCACACCCCAGAACCACTACCACCAACAACACCACCACCTGTACCTTTACTCTTACCATACCCCCATAACTGCTGCCATGTACTACTTCTAATATCATAATTCGAATTATAATACTGTTGGTGCTGCTGGAGCTACTTCTACTCCAACCACAGATACTGATATTGATAATTACAAATCATTATTAATGTTTTAATTAAAAAATTTTCATCATCCAAACTCTCTGAAACTCACCAAAGTAAGGATAAGTGACAGACAGATTAAACGACTACATTTTGACGATCGAAATAAATTGTTTATGACTGATTGGGGACAGGGAAGGCACATTACATGCACATACTTCCGGCAAGCAGATGTATGAAATATGAATTATGAACTATAGAAAATGAGAACAGGAAAAACAAAAATGCATCTTTTTTTTTCTCTCAAATCTTTGCTCCCAAGATTAAAGTCGCCAAATTCCGTCTGGTTTTTGAATAATTTCTGTCCCATCCTTTCAGCGAGGACTTCTCAGACAAGCAATAAACATCAACAACTTCAAGACTGATCATCATCCAAATGCTAATTTCATCAGAGTCCACATCAGAAATCTTGAATACCGTTTATGAATGATTAATTTTTGTTTTGCATCAGAGAAAGGAGGCATATTTTACGAAGTAATAAGGATAACATATTTATAAGAGGAGGAAAATAAAGTGAGCCCATGAACTTCATTTCATAACATCATGGTATATCATAAGCGATCCCATGTGTATACAGTCACAGTAAATTAATTCTCCAGAACGTAAATTCGAACATTTCCGGGGTAAAAGTTCATCAAAATGTGGTACGAGAATTTTTGTAAAAATTTTGTAGAACATCTGAAAATGTAAAAGCTACATACTAAAACAGCAACCAGAAATCAACAAGTTATAACAATAGCTCGTGATAAATTCGAATATGGCTGAATATTTCTCTGTTTTTCTCACAGATCACTTTCGTTTAGATTTAGAATTAAGATAATTTATGAACATATAATGGGCTTGAATAGAAATTTCGCATGCCTGGTTAAAAATTCCGTCTTCCTTAGAATAAAAAGGAGATTTCATAAATACAGGAAACTAAGATAATAATTTTTGGAAACAAAGATGATTCAATGCCTTTGTAGTCTAATAATTGACGTGTGTGCCAAAAAAAAAAAAA
>BQKZ01001087.1:85930-104600 GCA_036244855.1 Temnopleurus reevesii
CCCCCCCATCTGCCCCCCCCTTGGGTCAAGCTGGGGGGGCGCCAAAATGTTATGTTAAATGAGCGCAAAATTCGATGAAAGGGGGGCCAAATTAGGTGATAAACATTTTTTTTTGCTTGTCAGCTCAGCTAAGCTCCTCCAGGGCGCCAAGTTGGATCTCAGCCCCACGGTATCAAAGTCCTAGGTGCGCGCATGAATGAATATAATTAAAGTTGGACATTCGTTACGAGCACGCTGAAACACACTGACAAACTTCATCATTCGTCGAGAATGTCGGTTCAATATTCGCATGTACACATTTTTTCGACGAATGCCGACCAGCCGACGCGCCCTCATACGTTCAGCATTACGCGGGAGAGTAACGCAACTGTCGATACATACATGTAAAAATGTAAGAGTCCCTAACTATGCGAATCGAGGTGGATCGTGGCTGACGAATAAGAAAAATGCTCCAAATCATTTAATATACACTATATATACGTCCAAAGCTCAGTTCATACCGACGTGTTGCATACGCCATGCATACGCTGAGTAAAACGTCAGGGTGTGAAGTGTTCCGACTTGAGACCGACGTACGAGTAATATTCTGTGAACGTTTGTTCACCAGTGCGTAACGTATTTTTAACTAATGAAAGCTGTATGAGCAATACGTCAGCATACGTCGAACAATGCTCTACAGTTGCAGCTTGTTAAAAAAAACATTCGCCTTATATAAAGGTTTTTTTTCTTCTTCAAATTATGCAAAGCGTGTTTCAACGTATGAAAACCGTACGCATAACGTATTCGACGCAAAAGCATTTGCCCAACTCCTAAAACGTCCGGCACACGCTGGCTAAAACGACCTCTTTTAAATAACAGCAACACAGGAAAGGTCCTGTGACATCAGAGTCCCTACTATGATGCTTAAATATGGGTAGATAATGCTCACAGAGGCTGGCCAATGCATAGATTTCTAAACTCGGACTAGGTCCATGCAGGGTAAATGCGTGGACTGTCGGCTAAGGTCTCCTGGCATCTTGAATTAGAAACGCTGTGATACATACTGGGAACCAATATGGCTCTAACATGATCAAGCACAGGGCAAAGTGACTTTCAAGGATAAATATAGAAGTTTTAGTAGAAGGAATTTTGGAAAGAAAGAGAAGAGGAGGAAGATACAAAAGAAAGAGAGACAGAAAGAGAGAGAGAGAGAGAGAGAGAGAAAGAGAGAGAGAGAGAGAGAGAGAGATATGGGGGGGGGGGGGGGGGGGAGAATCCTGAAATTATACCCACAGATCTAAAGTGTTATTGTAATTAAAATATTATATAGAATCGCAGTGAGGACATTATTCCAGTCATATGCTAATCATATCAACACACTGATCCCACCCTGCTCTCAAATCGCATCAACAAAATTGTTATTAATATGTTAACACTGTCTTATTCCATTTGAAATCTGACGTTTGAGGATTGTTTTTGTCACATTCCCAGTTGTACAAAGTCATTGAATAAACAAAAATGTGTATTTCATAGATCGAATGTAAGGTAATTCAGTTTGGCAGCAGCGTAGCAGACACTTGAAAGTCGTACGACCTTATGAATCAGCGATACGACAGTCGTACAACCTAGTGCGAATATATTGATCTTCAGAGGGTCTCATCTGGTTTTGCAACATTTTCAAATCATATGAAAAAATACCATATAAAACAAATGCGGTTGGTGTGACGTCATGCAACAAATACGGAAAATTATATTTATCAATGAGGGCGATCAATACCCCCACCTGTACCCCTTCAAATCATATTTGGCGGGGTATAACGACTGGTCGTGCAATAATTATAGTTAAACCCGAGTACAAATGTTGCGATCATTCGCGGACGGTGGCAAGACAGTTAGAAAAATTAATATGGTTGTAAAAGGTCGCACGACTTTTTGCCAGAACGCTCTCATACAAGCGCTCATCGCACAGCAGAATAGTTTCGATTCGAACATACCACATGTTATGAATGACATCCGACGTACATTCACTGATTTGACATGGATAATTGGGCAGTGGGAAAACCAAATGTTTCGAATGAGGTTCACGGGCTTGCATCAAATCGATTCCCTGCAATTGTCACATTGAACTTGTGCATCAATTACACACCTGATGGATGTAACCCACAGCTAGGCTGACTCCAGACTTTATCAGATATTGTTTATGGCACCGTGGTAAATCCTAGACCTCGAAGGAAGTCGTTGCATGAAATGTCAGAGTTGTAGCGTCTTTGAAGTGTTTGTTAAACGGTTATTTGATGCTTGATGGAACAGTGACATGGGCGTCATTATTGACGGACCTGTGTGCTTTAAAAGAAATTACCATTATTATTTGTAATAAATAAACGGTTATATTCTCTGGTTTGGTTCTGGACGGAGCTATTTGGTTCATGGTCAGACCTTGTAAGAACTATCGTCCGTGGTTTTACGAACCAAGATAACAGCACTAATACATGTACTGCATTCCGACAACCGTTTATCAATACAATTTTTGCTATGACGGTTTGTTGCAACATTTCCTTCAATGCAGGTCCACAAAACACGCGGACTATGTTAGCGCTCGATTTACGACCAACCAACGGTTATCATGGTTAAAGTCGTCTGCCACAAGGTTTAATTTGCTCATAGTAACGGCCAGAAATAAACATGTTCAAAACTTTCTCTCCGTCCGTCCATACCACCATTACTAGTTGGTTTTCGAAATTGGTGGACGGACGCTCGTGAACAGGAAAAAATGAGAGCGCATCTAATCTGTATATCAAATGACAAGTGCGCAACTAATATTTGGCTTTCGAAATTGGTGGACGATAGAAAACGAGTGCGCATCTCATGTGCGCATAAAATGACGAGCGCGCAACTTATCTGCGCATCTGATCTGCGTCTACAAACCTCCGTCCACCCATTTCGAAAACTCACTGGTGACCATTACTGCAGCGTGAGAACAGCTACAAAGAGCAACGGTTCCGACGTCAGAAGAAAAATGAAGCAAGTGATGATCTTCTTGAAGCAAGACTAGCGATGAGATAGGCCTGGTAAATCGGAGCATCTTCTAAGTCAAGATTGGTTATACCATTTAAAGGGATGGCACCCCGACCTCTTCATGGCTTTCCAATGAGTCTCTATTGATAGGTTGACCTTGTACGAAACCCCTCACGTTCCTAGTTCAAATTTAATCGCCTTGCCAACGTTTAGCAGTGATTACTTCATTAATCTCATTGTGGTCCAGCGATCTGTTTTCCCATCAATTATGGTTAGAACATTTTAGATCGTATTCAAACTCATCCCAAATGAATTTAGCAGAATGTTTTGAATTCCCAGGCGGACGGGAGTACTTTTAGTGAAAGTGCACGCATATAAACGAGAAGATGCGTTGATATGAACTGTGCCCTTGCAAAGATAGTCCATCTCTGACAAAAGATCATCATCAAATTAGCGTCTTTGGAAAGGCCTCCCGATCACGTTCGTAAGGGTCATCATGAAGTGGTCCGGATGATCGTAGGTACATCTTATCAGTTCTTGAGTAATCTTTGCACAAACCATTTAGATCTATCTTCAATTCAGATAAAAGCAAACACAAATTAGGAAATGATACATCTTATCGAATCGATCAATGTTATTTATTGCAAACATTTATTTTTTATTATCCATGAAAGGATGTATAATAATGATGATAATAATATTGGTGGCTACTTGCTCACTTGTAAAGCGCACAGGCCCATCTTATCGGTGGTCATGGCGCTGAAAGTTTTACAATCATTACTATCCGGCTTTAGCTGGCAATGCCACATGAACGGCAACGGAATTACATGCCCTTTTGAGCATGAGCTACATTTTTTGTTTGCAATTCCTCAGTAGTTGACTCTCATTGACCGGCTTTTAAAACTTTTAAAATGTGTGTACAATAATTAACAAAACATGGAAGGGGGAAACATATACATTGTCCATATGAATGACTCTAAGCTGATTAAAGAGTCTCATTTGATTTGAATTGGTTTTATTCGTCGTATGAAAGTATACGAATATACCATGACAGGTATTAAAGGTATAGGAAAATGGTCAACCTCATTTACATAATTCAGGGAGTTCATTTATTGTGGGTTTATACAACGGAGTCTAACCCTATCTAGAGTCTAAAAATGTCGCAAAAATATCTGATTCCAAAGATTTGAGAATTTATAAAGAACTTCGGCATAATGATGATGCATTTTCACTTTACCTGGGGCGACAGTCAAAATCTGAAAACTGAGATGACAGTAAGCTCAACTGCAGACATCATAGATTAATAGAACGAGAGGCTAGAATATTACCAAATTCTTCGTAAAACCACTTGTCGGAGAAGATACAGCATTTGCTTTTCACCTTGGTATGAACTTCTTGGGAAAATCAAGGTGGTTCATTGACCATCACTTTTTATTTTATTCATATGATGGTGTTGGCCTAATTAAATGGTGTGGAAGTGCAAATAGTTTGCATAAGGTTCTGCGATCACATCTTTGGGAAAAGAATATGTAGGACACAAATCTGCCATGTAGGTAATTAGCGGTAATTATGGAACTTCTTCATTCTTGCAGCTGGTAGTCGCACATCGGTAAAACAGGGAAAGTTAGAGAAGTTGTTCAAATTCGCATCAAGATTTGATCTTGATGATCGAGGGAATCCCGATAAATCTGTTCTTTTTAATGCGCGCATTGATTCCAGATCAGATTACAATAATTCAGGCTGATATTTCAATGATTTATGTTACTTTCTGATATCTTACTCTATCCAAAGACTTGAATCCGTCAACTAATTAAGAACGATTTCTTGATAGCATCTTTCTTCATATACAAGCTGCTCCAGAGCCTATATGACATGTATGATCGGGCAGAAGTAATCACCATGCAGCAGTCACACACAGGTGAATGATGTACTGGGTTCATTGGGAATTAAAAACGTATCAATCCCGCACCCCGCACTGAACCGCATCGTAACCGATCCAGTCGATACGGAATCAATACGGACCAATAAGGGTCAATACGGTTGTAATTCCATATGGAGCCGGTACAGAATATGGCCGTGTGTGTCTGTAGCGTTAACATGCATTGGATTTCATGTTTCTTTATCCTGACGGTGATTTAATGTACATGGTAAAGCCCTTTTATTTCCACCATTTAGAATAATCAGAAATGATCTGCATTTTGGAATTTGTCTCGATCAACATGACACCTAAACAAAATTATATGCATCCTCTATTGTCAACACAAAATATGGGATGATATGTCAGGTAGAGAAGGAAAAATAGAAAGAGGTCAGAAAGCGAAGCAGAAACTATCACAATAATAAGATAAAGAAAACACAATTATCCTTTAAGGAAAAATCACATTAATTCGCGTAATTGATTATTCCGCAACTTAATGACTTTAGAAACCAAATATGATGATAGCTTGCTCAGAATTGAGCCCCATTGTATAGTTGTAATCGAAACATAATCATCATGTTGAGAGCCGCCATGCATAATCATTCGGTTCATCTACTTTCATAACCCTTTAGTTTCATTCCCTCGACATACGTCTCCATCAATCAAATTCACTCCCAATCCCCCAAAATGTCTAATTGAAGTTAATCGGCTAATTTCCACCTTCCATATTCGGGGTTCCGATCGGAGACGGAATTCACCGAACACGAGCACGCGAAGAGCCGAGTTCGGGATCCGAGAAACGTAATCGAAAGTGCACGGCGAGTTTCATGGTCGCCAAGTCGTTTGCCATCAATCAAGATTGGGAAGATAAGGATGTTGGATTCACCGGGCAAGCCTATTGAGGTCAATAACACAGAGAAAGAGAAAGAAAATATGAACAACAGAGGAGAAAAATAATATTTGTATGAAGACAGTGAGGGGGATGGCGGGAGGGAGGGAGAGAGAAAGAGAGTAAGGGGGGGGGGGATCTGAAGACAGGTTCAAAAATATTTACGGGTGTTTAATGAAAAATCCATCTTGATGAGTAACCAATCTTTCAAAAAACAAATCTAAATCCCAATTCTGAAAACAAGGGTGTTTTTTCTAACTGATTACACCTCACAATCCTGACTATTAACGAAGAGAGGAAACTTTCTCCGACCTGAGGTACTTGTGATTTCTAGGGTTTTTTTTTTCTTGGAAGATCTGAGCATGATGTGGGTTTATTAAGGATCTCTCTCGAGATGAAAGTTGGCATATTCTTGAATCTTGAGGATCTAAAAATGTTATTGTTTCCTGAATTGCTCATGGGATAGTTTAAAGGAAGCTCCTAAGCAAGTTTCATTCTCACTTTGTTAATCTAACTTAGGTACTTGCTGTCACTTGAATATTCTATCGGCAACCACGTAATATCAAATCAATAATTAACCGTATCACCTACTCCGTTGAACCTGAAAAAAATCATTCATTATTATTGATATGCAAGCTTGATAACAATTGTACGAAAAGAATTAAAAATATATATTTTTAATTCGTTTAGAATTTAACCCTATCATGGTTTTAAGTTTTACTATCAAGACGTCTTATATCCAACCTTTGTCTTTCAGCCTCGCGAAACTTTTGACAGCTCCTGTGATACCATGGGAACTACTTGTGTAAAAACTTACAAGTTTTTGTGGCAACTTTGGAAAGAAGTCCTATGGGGTCCTGGATGATGATTGGCTGTTGCACATCGTGTCACGCTAGTCTGATAGTTACTATTAATGGCAAAGTTGTCATCAATGATGAGAAGAAGAAAGAAAAAAACATTGGTTATTTTTCATCTATCTCTGCATCAAAAACCTTTTTAGGGCCCTCCCGTCACCTCGTCTGCCATGTCTACTTCACCCAATGATCAATATATATATATATTCTTACACACCCAATACCACATTTTATTTGGAATGGTATGACGGAATCGTATCGCACCTGTTGTGCGCAACAGGCGCACGGGCGTCACGTGGTGATGTTGACCTACAAAAAACCAAGTGAAATACTAAACTAAAAATATCCATCTGAGTTTAAATCTTACCTTGTTTGTTCATTAGAACATGGACAGATTTGAAGATCTACTGGACATCAAGCTGAGGGGTCAGTTGAAAATATCAAATAGCAAATGTCTAGACTCGCTCTGAAAGATTCAAATGAAGAGAGTGAGAAGATATGACCAATAAGAGAAAATAATAGCAGCAGCTGAAAAAAAAATCAAGTTAAAGTATATTTGGAATTTGGTAATTATTAAGATAAAATGAGTTTGTGGACACAAATTGCTCTATATTTTAAGAAGGTAATTTTCCGTCTTTTTTTCAAAAAAATGTAGCGCAGAAATGACTTCTAGCAGATATTCTAAACAAACTTATTTATACTTTTATCATTTAAAAATTATCATACATCATCAACCTCAGTTACCAAAGCAACGTAACAATTAAGAATTAGCGACAACCAGATCTCAAGAATAGAAATTCCACTCATTTCATATTTTTCTGTAAGAGGCGATACCATCCTATGCCAATTGACCATCGATCAACCATTGTCTTCTTGTACAGCACCAAACTGTCACCTTTGTTTGCGAAACAAACTTGACAAATCTCCGTGGAAATTTGCTTGCTCGGAAATTGATACCAGACTCTTGCTTAAATCAAAAGGTCATTCCATGTTCAATAATTGTTATTCACAAAAAAGCAGATAACTATATTCATACAATTAATTGTACTATTTGACAGATGAAAAGGGGTAGTTTACAGATAAATTTCAATTGGATATGAAAGAGCCAGACACTGTCTGTAATCTTCATTATAAGAGGCTATTTTGTATGATATTTCATTCTGCGGAATTATTGGGACAAAACTGGTTCAAATTATAAGGTCACCGGCACCAATCCGTTAAATAGAATTTGGGCATGAATGGTTATATATCGTTAGAATTATTATGAGTTATCTAACGCAAAGATTTTACACAATTTTATATTGAACTTTTTTTTCCCTCCAAATAACTTTTAGAATTCATTATTAGAAATTGAGAAAACTGGGACATTCGAAGAATGTAACCACGTCGTATAACAAATGTGTAAGGAATTAAAGAATTAATTCTAAATGCGATTTTAGTGTTCGATAATTAAAATGTATAAAAGAACGAAAGCAATTGTAATGATCATCATACTTTATTCATTATTTTCGATTGTATTGCTGTAACGATTGTGATTATATTGTTTTAATCCGAAATGAAGAAAAAAAAAACTGGTGTCAAAAAGAAAGAAAAAACTTATAAATTCAAGTAAACCTTATCCAGCATTGAGTAAAATAGTGACCGAATCTGCTAAATCGATAAAGATCGTTTATCGGGTGAAAAAAAATTCTCAGATTAACAAATGCTAAAAGTTGGAGTTTCAAGATTTTATAGTAAGATCATAAAATTGTTTTTTTGAAAGCGAAAAGCCATGTGACCGGTTCTTCAAGTTGGAATATTTGGGACTTACGAAATGGAAATGTGGGTCACATTTAAAAATAGTAACTGTCATCTTTCGAAATCATATTTGATCTAACATTGTTTTATAATCCTATTTGGGCGGGGTATTTCTATTTTAGGTAAGAAAATGGCGTCGATGTAACAATAAAAGTATCTATTTCTGTAAATATTGAAATGTTAGCAGTTACAGCATCTCATACACAGAATTCTTAGGAAAAAGGAAAGATTAGACCACATTATAGCCTCAAGCACAAACCATTGTATGGTGCATGAATTGCCTGCGGCGGTACAATGTTTGGAATGTATTTACATTCGTATCTACAGCCTTGCAATAATGATCGGCGTCGAGTTTTAAAACCTAGTAAATCCCTCAATGGGTATTTATTCGAACATCACCACTGTATCATTATCATCTATCTAAACGGGGCAATTAATTACTGTCGATGACATTTAACATGAAGTTTCGAAAGTGGTGCAGTTGATATAGAGTTCATCAGACCGGTTTAAGAATGGCTTGCTGCTGGGCAATGCCACTGAAATAGTTATGTAAAAATAACACATTATGTAATTACAAGCACATGCCTGTTAGAAGTTTAGAATGGTGCGCGAATAGAAAAAACAAAAAACAAAACATGATTCACCACCCCCTCCGCAGCCATATCCAAAGGAAACGAAGTCAAAAGTTGACAACAACCAACACAACTCAGATCCCCACCTGCTGTTTCATTATCACAGTATTATGTCAAGGCACATTGGCCTGTTTTGTAATATCTAAATATTTGAATACATAGAATAGTGATTTTAATAATCAATCTAAAAATTCAGGAAAGGAATAAAGAGTAACACTCCCGATCATTGCTAGATATATTCTTTAAAAGTCTATGAACCAATATGATAGCTGGATGTCACCTGTTTGCAAGGAAAAAACGATAAACAGAGATTGTTAGTACATCATGATATATAAACATTAATTAATTTCTCCAACAGTATAGACTGTAGCTTCTTCAGTAGCCGGGTACAGTCATTAATACCATTTTGATTGAAACCCTTCTTTATCCTTCATATCATGGTAATAATGGTTCTTTACTCTATATGTAAAGATTAAGAAGATCAATTAAAATGGAAGAAATAGCAAGATTTCCAACAAATCATCATCACACTGTAAAATCGACTATGTATCCAGTGACTTGAAAAGCGTCACAATTGATGCTGAATGTAGATGAACATGATGTAGGAAATCTTGCTTCTGTTTCTGCTTTAAAACCCGGCTAGACAGAATCCATATCACGTTTCTATATGTTTGAGGGAGGGCCCATTTGGATAAATGTTCGCAAGTATGTCAGGCCAGGGGGGGGGGGGGGTGCTCTCTTGAACAGTCATATGGCTTGAACGAGACTATCATGTATAAGATGAGCATAAATTCTAATCAGGGTATAATTAAAATACAACGAATATTGCCTGACAATTGCCATAAAAAATATCAAAAATTATGCAAAATGCCGTCGTAATGGTGCTTTGTTTTTTTTGTTTTTTTTTAATCGCAGAAGGCTTACTAATAATGTGATTGTGATTTAAAACATAATGTTATTCTTTTTTTTTTTAATTGATTGAAAATTTGACTTTCAGGGTGGCTTCAATGCAGCCAGGAAATTGTAAGTGTGAACGCCTACATGGCATATTTGCTATTCGACATTTGTGCTTAGGAGAGTGGCGAAGGAAACAGCTTTCAATTGAATTACATCCACTCACATTCGAAGGGTGATATATTGCTTGCTCCGTTTGGGCGTGGCGATCTCGCCATCCCAAACAGTTTGGCAAAGGTTTGTCACTCTTACGAGGTTTGTTATCCATGAATGTGGCATGTGTGTCGGTATGATATAGAAATCATCTCACATCTTGTGACACGATAGTGATATGCATATCAAAGAATTTTTTATCGGTTTTCTTTGGCCCTATCCAAAACCCTTTTCCTTTTGGAATGCTCGAGCACCTGATGGGTTGCTAGGTTGCTGAATTAACATCTCAGGAAAAAAAATATCTGAAGAATCAATGAAAGCTATTGACAGCCGTTTAAGAATTTGGAAAGTTGATAAACAAGCACTCTGGTGAAGACAAACATAAAAATATCTTTATATTTGGTTTGAAGTTTTACAAACATCTTGCCCACATCCTGTAAGAGTAACACTTCCAAAGCAGGGTCATTGTGTACAAGCCAATAAATGTGGTTCCCCGGGAAGACACGCAAGGGAGACTCGCGGTGCGTCCATCTAGCGCCTGTGGGTTTGTCCCACCAAGAAATAGATCTTCCACTGGTGTGCTTGTTACATCCTGTAAAGTACTCAGACCTTCTTGATGTAAATATAACAGTAAAATTATGATTGGAGAGGTCGATGACATAACAATCATATCAAGTATTCATTCCATGGCCCAAAGCGTGTTTTTAACAGAACAAATATTTAGAATTCAAAAGTTATAAACGACAAGTAGTTTGAATGCATTGAATATATTCCATGAATATCCTAATGTGACCAAAAGATCAAATTGTAAAAACTTTACAATGACAACCTTGGCACGGACCCAAAGATTTTGACATATTTTTGTTAAAAAATAAAAAATAATTTGTCAGTCAATCAATCATTGCATATTAGCACAGAAAACCTAACATTATCTGCGTGAAATATTTGGAATAATCACACTGATAAAAAATGCTAATTTTTCTCTGTTAAATGTATATATCGCTCATCAAATCTGTTTATTCACTCTTTTGTTTATTTATACAGTGTATATCAATTCCTTTATTTTCGAGACCGGAAATTCAAAATTTTCTTAAAATTTCATTAAAAGCTGGAAATATTATCATTGATTATGTGATTTAGATGATGCTTATTCTAAAGGGAGTCAGAAATCGATGAATCTGGTAAAACAAAAATGGACAGGAAGAAAAAAAGAAGAGGCGGGAAAGAAGGGTAGTAGTGAAAGGGAAATTATGAGAGGAGAATACGTGGCGGATAAGGAGGTGGATGAGGATATGGAGGATAAGTAGAAGAAGGAGAAGAAGAAAAGAAGAAAAAGAAGAAGAAGAAGAAGAAGAAGAAGAAGAAGAAGATAAAGAAAAAAAAACTAAAAAAGAAGAAGCGAAGGAGACGACTCACTGACAGGTGAAGAAGTGGGAGGAGACAAATTAGAAGAAGTAGGAGGCGAAAAAGAGTGGACCCCTACCTTAGAAACATAGATACTTGCCCGACATTTTGTCACGTTCGGCGTTAGTTTACATCGAGGGCAGTCAGTCACTCGGCAGACAAAAACCACGGATACTCTCTTGGTCCCGGGCAGACTCACCATACACGTTCGTGACGTCATAATAGCGGAAAGCCGGTCTTCTACTTCCTCAGGACGAGTTCAATCTCAAGGCCAAGCGAGCCACACGTATCTATGAAGAACAAAGAATAATACAATAGGCGGTCATATTTTAGGACGGTGTTGTGCCAGTGAACCATAACATATATACATAATTGACGTCACAAAGAGCGATGATTAGTTGTGTCGATGACCTCTCGGAATGAAATTGGTAGAATACGTCGAAAATGTTATCTTTTGACCGATGATTCAAATCGAAATTAATCTTAATGTCAGTTTAATAAATCAACCAAGTTTTATAAAGGATATTTGCGGAATTTCTAATGGTCTCAGTACCGATATGCACATACATTTCCCCTTCCTTTAAAAATGAGGGAGGCACAATTCCGCACGCCTTCTCTGTCTCTCTCAGACATGTAGGAGTCTCTCTCTCTCTTGCCCCTTTTGATCATGTTTCAAGTAATATTAGGATTATTACATATTGCGATACATTAACATATTTTCACTGGGATAAAATCACAAATCAATTTGTGTCGATATCCTACTTATGTATGAATGACAGTTAACAAATGGCCAAAGTCTGCATGGCCCACTCCTTGCTTCAGGCTGGTCGGCAGGCGATGACCAAACTTCGCTCTACCTATATGCAAGCTTGCCTATATGCCAACCCTTACCCTCGTAAGACGACTGAGCAGAATATGGCAGAAATGGAATACAAAATCATATTTATCGAGGAATATTCATCGAATATTGAAAGCAAAAACCATCAGTGACAGACGGACATGACTTGTTGTTGTTGAGAATAAACAGTGCGAGTGGTGATAGACACAGCTCAATCGTAATCCGTCAGAAATCCGCCTATTTACTTCATCTAACCCCAAAGGAATTCCCCATGGAGAGCCTACCTCCGCTGCAGCTTGGTCACACAGACTTTATCGTACAAAAATATTGAAATTTGGTTTAAAAATCGTCCTGTGGGGAAGACACACTATATAAGAAGTTTGAGGTTCGAGCCCCCGGCACGTCTTTCGGACGACGGTGTTTAAAGAAGCACGGTCATACGGTGACTAGATGGCGCTAGGAAAAATTACAACATGTACTGCATAAGCAAACATGTCAAGTTTCAGAAGCACGAACATTCTCAAAGTGACGAATCTGCCACACCTTTTGACGAATTGCTTTGCATTGAGTGGCGAAATGGGGAGATCGCCACTCCCATCGCCACTCTCCCGAATGCAAATGGCGCCTTGAATTTACGCGCTCATAAGCATCACATGACAGTTGCATTATGGGATTTTCTCCACGATTCGTAGGCTAGTTCATATGTAAAAAAAAAAAAACCAAGAAAATAAAAAGAACTATAGTGCGATTCGATATATCGTACCAGAACTCTGCCACGCCCAATGTGAGAGCGAGGACCTCCGAACACAGCTCTATGTACATTGTCCCTCTTGCGTCATATTTTCACCCTAAACGTTACTATGGTTACATCAATCCTACATGTTTGTTTGATAAAATGAATGTTTATCAACTATTTCGCTGCGTTCTAAATGAAGCTCTAGGATCTGTATGAAAACATGGAATGGATCAGATTGGAATAAGATGCACAACAGGTGCACATCATCTCTATGAAAAGCTACATAACACGAGACCACACTACGCTCTTCCCACGAATATCTACTCAATTTAAATGGAGTGCCACATTTTAAACGACATGAATTTTTGCATCCCCAGACGGATTTGGCGGATGAATACATTCAGATCTTAAACAGGACGAAAACTATGAAAACTGAATCGAGAACAATTTGAATTCATTATGCTATGGTAAATTGGTACCTAGAAAGTCCCTTCAGTCATGGCCTTGCTACGGGATCGAAATATGCTGTGATTAGTCTCACATTTTTACTGCATAACAGGTATAAAAATTGTTAGATGTCATCATTTGTTAAAATGAATTCTGAGTTTATTTCAAAAGTGAATCTCCGAGGTAAAATTCAAAGTAACGGTGGATTTTTATTTTAAGTCGATCTCCCGCGGTTCTGTGTGAATGGCCGTGCAAGGAAATATTAAAGTGTCGTAAACAGAAGTGAATAAAAAATCAACGTGATTTAGCAATTTCCAGATCGATTTTGCCCAAAATACACGGTAGGATTTAAACGGCAGTCGATTAGAAATTATTGAAATAAACCGAATACCATACCAGCTGACAAAATAATCGAAATACCGACCAATATTCCCCATAAATAAGCCGTAAAGTGTAATTACGAACGTCGGCAAGGAGGCCATGGTGAATAATGTATAACCAATTACCAAGTCCATCGGGGTGATACGGCGACGGCTTCCTGCCCAGGGACTACATCCTAGGGGACATTGAGAAACATTCGATGTTCATCAGGACATGGATTGTAAACAGCCTCACACAAATACAGTCATGGTCTTACCACGGGGTGACGAGGAGAGGTGAAGGATGGGCCGACAGAATGGCAAACTCATCTCCCGTCAATAGTTTTCCGTCGTTGATAGGGCTATATAACCAAGGAGCTTCGAATCTCATTGGTATCACATTCATGATGATGAGTGAGGTGACCCCTCTCTTGCATCAACCCTGAATTAATTCAAGGGCAAACGTAAAAGAAAATATATAAATTATATTGCGACAAGCCGAAACTTGATATCCACCACACTGCCGAAAATGTGGGAATACTTGCACTGGGCTTTATGCATAACATCCGAATATGAACGCATGCATTTTCTATTTTCCTTCATTTTTCATAATTATCTCGTCATTTACACCCTAGAATTCTTCAACCGGGCAAAAAAACTTCCATGATCTAATCGAACACTCGGCAACATAGCGTATACTGTCCAATAAATATCCATGGTTTTACTTTGTTCCTGTTGCTAAAATAAAATTCCTTCAAATAATTTAATCACATTCAATGATCCTACTTTAACAATTTAACAACACAAATTATACACTGGTCTGTATACATTATTGACTACATAATATTGGAATGGGCAAAACAAAGTAGTCATGAGGAAAATAATGAAGGAATATCGACCTAAAAATGACAACCTCCTTCATATGTCCTTGGCTTCAGTTCACCAAGAGTTCAGTCATGTCCTTTAAATAAACCTTGGTCCTTTCTTTTTTTTCTTCTTCTCGTCAGTCTTACCATGCTTACATCATGTGGTGAGACACTTAAGATTCACCATGTTTTGTTATCATTAAGAGTGGATAGTCGAATGGATAACCAATTCCAATTTCTAGTTCAAGGTCACTGCTATGTAGCTGAAAATTCGACCTGAAGGACATAGCAACATGCTCGCAATCACAGGAGCATCGACGGGGCAGCGACGGGCATGCCAGGTCTCAAGACCACAACGTCAGAGGTGGTTGATGAAATCAAGGAACACCAAAGATGTCATATCTATATTTCAATAAAGATTCTATTTCATGCCGAAGATGAAGACAGTGAAGGGCCTTGAGGCAGAATGAAAATGGTGTCATGACCGATAATTGTCAAGTCCATCGTACTTCTCATTTCATTACAATCATCCCGATCCCTCCACCACGCGAGGCATCCTATTATTATCAAGAAAATTTATTATTATTTTTTTCTCAGAGCGCATGGAATTGCGCGACTTTGGGTGAATGCATGCTGTGATTTGACCGTGATTGTTCACCCCAGTTCATGCCAGTATGACGACACTTTCTCTGTCCCCTTCACCTATCTTTATTTCTTTGAGGTGAGCCACTTGTAGAGGACTCGGAAAACGTGACAAATCAAACGAGCTCCACATGAACAGATGAATTACGTTACGCAAACTCCGTCGTCTTCCTCAAACTTGAACCTCTTCCCAGTATAGAGTAACTAATTAGATGAAGTAATGCGATCTTCGTTTTGCGTTCACAGGACAAAGTTACTCACGGTAAAGTAACGCATTGCAGCAGATGGAGTGATATGAGCTTTCGTTAGCGTTCTCAGGGCGGGGTGGGGTGTGGCATCCATGAAGTAACGCGACCCTGGTATCATCTTGCGTAGAGTTCAGGTTAGCTCGCAGTGGGATCTAGGTTCTAGCGTGGCGAGTCATGCCGTGCGTCGCGGTAAGCTTACACCATGTTCCGACAAGACCCCCGATCACACCTGTCCGCCCGACCCTTTACCCTAAATACATGCAGGTTGCCCGGGGGTCAAAGAAGAGTCAACTGCGCTGTTGTACCTCTAACCCTCTCCGATTACCGAATATCTTCATTCATTTGAATATTTCAAAGCAACATCATTTTAACGATCAATGCACGAAGTGTCTGAAACCTCTTCTCAGATTACAGAAAATATTGTCGGGTAAACAAAGTCTGACGCAAGTGTGCGCCACGTTTAGTTTACAACAAACGCAAATTCGCCAAAGGGTATTTGGAGCGATTCTGCCCGAATATAGCCTGAATCAGATGGATTCCGAACGTGTTCGCCTCTGATTGAGGACGCTTTCCGACTTCCCGAAGTAGACACTATAGGTTCGGAAAAGACCCAAATAATATAGCAGAGCATCCCGATTGTAGCCGAATGCCGACCAAAAATCGTTGCCAAATGAAAACGTATGTGGCCTGAATACGGCCCGAATAGAGCCAACTGTCGAGCCTAATCATGACAATTATAGCCAAATGCGCCGAATATTCTGTCGAATTCGCCAAACATGCTGGCCGATACGATTCGGGCCGTTAATCCCCGAATTATACGAATAGGCCCGAATCTGCCTAGGATTCTCCAAATGCCTCGCCGAATACTTTCCGAATAGGGCCCAAATGTGGCCCGTATAGACTTTATAGGGCAACATTCGGGAGCCGGTTTGGAGGTATATAGCTTACGAATATTTTACCAACAGGCCAAAACCCTCCACCAATATTCAAGAACCGTTTCCAATTCTTGGCTCATTAGATGAAGGAAAGTATATTGCTCCCGAATTCGTCAGTGTGTATTGGCTCATTTTATCAGATGATGTGTTTGAGTCGCGAGTACGTATTGGCCTTCTCTTCATTTTCTCAAAGTAAAAATTCAATCCCAAGTTGCCTTCAATAAAATGACATGTAGCTCGCACTTGCATAGTATACACGTGACAGGCAAGGAACATTCATGTATACAAACCCACCAGTTACTCAAAGTTTATTAGTTTTTATTAGTAATTTCGGCATTCTAAAAGCAAAAAAGGGGATGCAAAGCACTATTTCATGAGCTGATTTACGACGACTTGTGATCGTCTCAGACAGCCCATGTTCAGGATGTTCATCACTGGAATCCATGATTTCATGCACCTGCTTCCCAAATAGATATTGCATAATATTATTACATTGGCGTATCCAGAATTTGCTCCCCCTTAGGAACCATACATGAAAAACAAGGGTAGTATAGGCAACACCACAACCATTTTAGTACAAGAACAGCAAGAAATTACATTGATTCCCGTAGTCTTATCATAAATATATTTCAGTGATAGAAAAGCACAACACTTTTACTCTGTCTCAGTGTGAGGTACTTCATTGCTGGTGTTGTTCTATTACACTTTCCTAGTGTTGCCCATTATGAACACTGGGTCGGGCTAATGCCCTGGTCACATAGGACCCCGGAAGCAACACGATTCACCCCGACTCTATGTCAATTCACAGTTAACTGCCTCAGAACAACGAGTCGGGGTGAATCGTGTTGCTTCCGGGGTCCTATGTGACCGGGGCTTAAAACTAAAACCTGGGATTTCGCTNCACTGGAATCCATGATTTCATGCACCTGCTTCCCGAATAGATATTGCATAATATTATTACATGGGCGTATCCAGAATTTGCTCCCCCCCCCCCCCTTAGGAACCACACACGAAAAACAAGAGTAGTATAGGCAATACCACAACCATTTTAGTACAAGAACAGCAAGAAATTACATTGATCCCCGTGGTCTTATCATAAATATATTTCAGTGATATAAAAAAAAAATCATTGCTGGTGTTGTTCTATTACACTTTCCAAGTGTTGCCCATTATCATGGATTATGAACACTGGGTCGGGCTAAAACTAAGACCTTGGATTTCGCCGTGCATCCCGTTCTCCCCGCTTTTGCATGTTTTGGCTATGGACACATTAGTTGCAGAAAAGTGCATGACACAAGTCATATCACGTGATCAAAAGTTGTTAATTTGAATGCAAAATCACTGTTGAGTGATATCAAGGAAATATTCATAACTCTATAAATTCGTAAATTTATTGTCCAATTGGCTTTTCTCGATCTGTTTTTATTACTTTTATCATTATTTTGCGTTTTTAATCAAAGCTAGATATTTTTGACCCAATCCCAGACTTTAAAAATCGTATTTGTGTGCTTGTATCTGAGAAAGATTTTGTGATTTATTTCAATGTCTCTCTCAATTTCCCAATGTAGCCTAAAATAATGGCACGTATATTTTTCATATCACTTATATTCACAAACAATCATAACCTAATATACCACATAAAAACCCAGGTAAAGAAAAAAAATACAATCACTTGAGAGAAATGTATTTGACCTATACCCCCAACGAGTTTATATATCAATGCCAAAGCAAGAAAAAATGTCATGCATCTATATATATAATAGTGTAAGGGACCGCTGTTTCAGCGTCCCTCCCGCCCGATCGGCCATGCAGGACCTCGCCGGCCCTGCCGTCCGCACCCGTTTGCGCACGTCACGATCCGGTCGCGTCGACGCCAATTTAACGACGCTAAAAGTTATTCGTCTATAGATATCCAGACGACCGCTCGAATCGGACGGAAACCCGGCTCGGTCGTTGAAGGGTCGTATAAACTGTTGCATTGGATACCTTCCGTGCGTTCGTCGC
>BQKZ01001088.1:2556-66799 GCA_036244855.1 Temnopleurus reevesii
AAACCCCCCCCCCCCCCCAGATTGATTACAACCAAGATTCTCTTGTCTCTAGAAGTTTTGAAAACCCAACCCTCTTTCTCACTCTTTTCCTGAGTTAGAATAATGAAGTCCTTAACCTTGACTCCTCCAAACCGTGCAATTTTTCAATTTTTTTCGTCAAGTTCAATGTAATTTTTTTATCTTAAAATTTCTATTTCTCTGTGATTATTGTATATCTATTGGAATGTTGTTCAAAATCAACTGCAACTTTGCACATTTTAAAGTGCAGTTTCATTTGTGCACGGTATGCGCATTTAACAAGACGCGCACGAAACAACGATTTTGATTGGCACGTTCCGATCAACTGCAACTTGTGATGAATTGCAACTTTTGAACAACACCCTCTATGTATGGATTGGAAATAAACAAATCTTTAATTGTTTATGTTCTTTTCCGTCAATACAGGTGACATCTTTGAATCACAAGTACTTCAGGACCCATCTCGAGGATTGCTTGTCTCTGGGGCGCCCTCTATTGATTGAAGACGTTGGTGAAGAGCTTGACCCTGCTCTGGACAACGTCCTTGAAAAGAACTACATCAAGAGTGGTAGCACATTCAAGGTGAGTGGTGAAGGCCCAACCAAGTGGAACATGCGACCAGAAATATATTTAACGTTTCATTACCATTTTTTCAAAATTCTCCCCCATGTCCACACTTGTCTCCCTCATAAAAAATGTTCGACATATGCAGTTCATTTTTTGTGCAACAAATGTCAATATGCTTGACATATATTTCAGTCCCTTGGCAAGAAATTGGCAAATCAGCTGTGCATAACATCAACTATGATAATAACACAATATGTGTAGCCCCTATTGCCACAATTCTTTGAGCGTTTCACTAACCATAGAAGAAAGACTATATTGTTTCATGTTACTCTTTGGTGTAATTGGTCTAGGACCTACTTAAAGGCGGGGCGACATGATTTTCAGGGCTTGGCTAACTGGCCGCGGCCATTTTGATTACAAAGATTGACGAACATTTTAAACCTGGAATAGCAAGCGAGCAAGTTATATTTGGCTAGCTTGCATCTCGGCAATCGCATGCGTATGCGTTTCGCACATTTTTAGAAAAATCGAAGCTGAAGAGGGGACGAATCAAAGTTACACGTGACCACAACATGGACCAAATATTCATACGCAGTGTTCCGAGTGTCTGAGCTTGGCAAGGTGCGTAAGCAGGGAAATTTATAAATATCGTTGTTGTCAATACGCAGCACGCCGTCCGTGCGTGCTCGCAACCGGAAGTCCTGTCGATCATGACGGACTGACTTTAATGTCCATGTTTCAATAAGCCTATTCTTGACGAATAGGTTAAAGGCAACTGTTTATCTTGCACCTTCTCCTTCCCCTAATGATTGTAGAAAAATGCTGATCAAACTGTTATGAGTGATTAGTCACTTCTCAGGATTAGCCATGATAAAAAAAAAATAAGGTTAATCTGTTTTCTTTCAGGCCATCTACTTAGTTTAGTTATTGTGATTATTTCCTGTACATACAGGGATTTTCAAAGGGCTCTTTGATTCAATCTCTCAATTTCTATTTTGATTTATCTTTCATTTCAGGTGAAAGTAGGAGACAAGGAGTGTGATGTGATGGAAGGCTTCCGTCTTTACATCACCACCAAGCTTCCCAATCCAGCTTATACCCCAGAAGTCAGCGCCAAGACGTCCATCATCGATTTCACTGTCACTATGAAAGGTCTGGAGGATCAGTTGCTGGGCAGGGTTATCCTTACAGAAAAGAGTGTAAGTGGAACTAGAGCAATCTACTAATATAACTATACTGCTTAAGAGAAGAATGAGAACATTATATACAAAAGATATGACTGTTAGCTTGAAAGATACATCTCTGGGCAGAGGTTTCCTAGTAGGAAAAATTGCTGAACAAGAGCAAGTGTGAATTTTGCTCATTTTTGCTGTAGACATTTGGATTCTATGGTTCAATTTTGGACCATTCTATGTATATATGGTAAATCAGTTATAATTTCACAAAAAATTGCCTAAACCAGTTCAGTGATTCTGTATAAATGGAAGGCATCAAAGATCAGTTTCTTTGATAGGTTTCTCTGTTTATGCGTAGTGGAAATTATGGAATCTGGAGGGTGTTTCATGAAACTTGTCGTAGTGACTACTCCTCGGCAGTGACTAATTACAATGAAATCCTTGATATAGATTGAATGAAAAATACTATCTCTAACTGTTCCAATGGCAACTGTCATAGGATGATGGCTTGTCAATGCGACAACCTTCATGAAATGCCCCCCCCCCACTGATCACACAACTCTCCTGTGATAAAAGATGNTCCTCTACCGCCTGACTTTTACGCAGGGCTCCACGCAGGGCTCCCACAGGGTTATAAGATCTGCTGGGCTGAGCATAGTTATTGTAAACACTTTTGTAAAGAATTTAATTATTATTCCTGCAGGAACTGGAAGCGGAACGTACAAAACTGGTTGAGGACGTCACGGCCAACAAGCGCAAGATGAAAGAGCTAGAGGACAATCTCCTCTACCGTCTTACCTCAACACAGGGCTCCCTCGTTGACGACGAGTCGCTTATTACGGTGCTTCAGGTTACCAAGACGACCGCCGAGGAAGTCAGTCAGAAGCTACAGATCGCTGCGGATACCGAGATCAAGATTAACCTTGCGAGAGAGGAGTTCAGACCAGGTACTTTTCCTTTCCATAATTTTTCAAACCAATGAGTATCTCTTGGAGAGTTGTGCAAATGCTATGAAATCTTTCATATAAATAAGCAGATTGAAGTTTTATTCACTGTCTACCATGATGCTTGAGACTTTACAGCTCTGTTTTGATGCAGAAATTCAGTATAAAGAGATCCTCTCGGAGTGTGTTTCATGAAGCTTGTCGTTAGCGACAAGCAGTCATTTTAAGACAGATAACATAACAACAGTCAGTGACAGTGCTTTTCAACCAATCAATCATTTCATTGGATTAGTCAGCACTGACTAATTGTCGTTGGCGACAAGCTTCATGAAATGCTCTCCTGGTGATGAAAATTACCTTTTAACTCATTCTTCTGGAAATAATGAGTATGTGTTCTTTATAATGCGAGAGGGAAGATCTTACATTTCCAAGAAAGATAACTGTGAAGCTTCCTACTCATGAAAATTACGACATGTCAAAGCTTGAATTTCATAATGCTTGATCGATTAAACAACTGACTATAAATAGCCCAAAACAGTAAAATTACCCTCTATAAGAAATCTATATCCACCTCCTTTATACGAGTGTCCTCGGTTCATTTATATGCTTGACATTCTGAAGAAGAAAAAAACATTTCACATGCAAAAAAATAGGATTATTTTTAAATAAACATTCTTGTTTATATTTCTTCTTCTTCGTCCAGTTGCTACTAGAGGCAGTATCCTCTACTTCTTGATCACTGAGATGAGTATGGTGAACGTGATGTACCAGACCTCCCTCAAACAGTTCCTGGGTATCTTTGATCTCTCAATGGCCAAGTAAGTAAATTCTCACTTGGTACTACCTTTGCCAGTGGCTGTTTAGACTACATAGGTAGACAATATTTACAACTGATTCTGATTTGAGAGCATTTTGTATGCGTATTGGGCATTCAATATCGATTTAGCAGTTCTGATGAAGGTTTTCACAGTGAATTCTGTTTAAGCAGTTTGACTGTTGCCATAGGAGAAAATGACTAACTTTGCTGCTATGACAGTAAAACAATAAAATTCATATTACCGTACACACTTGCATTTTTTACTCTTTTCTGAAGTAATAAACCTGTGTATGGTGTGTGTTGATACGAAATGTATAAATAAGAATATACGTGAATTTCTTTACCAAGGTAGTTTCAATGCCTCAGAAATATTCAATCTGATTTTTTTTTTGCTCTCTTTTCAGTTCAACCAAGAGCCCCATCACATCTAAACGTATCGCCAACATCATTGACTACATGACGTTTGCTGTCTTCAAGTACGCAGCGAGAGGTCTCTATGAAGATGACAAGTTCATGTTCACTCTGCTACTCACTCTCAAGATCGACCTCCAGGGTGGGAAGGTCAAACATGAAGAGTTCATGACCCTTATCAAAGGTCAGTAATGTAGACTTTTAAGTTGTAACAATAATAATATTACATCAAGCAAGCTAAATCCATAAATATACTTCAATAGTCGCATGACCCTCTCTTACCTATGCTTTGCTACTGAACAATGCCCTAGACCAATAGACTTAAAAGTTCCTTAACTATGTAGCTACCCCTAATGACCCTGCCTCGCGCCCTGCCACCGCGAGGTGGCAACATACACACTTTATTTCATTCTTCCTGATCGCCCCCGTCTGAGACGGACGTGATTTGCAGACGCTGGTGAGATCATTCCTTGCTGCGAATTGCATTACACTTTAGACTTTTAGAGCACACTAAAGCCTCCTATTATTCGCCCAAGTGCGTTTTTGGTGGGGTTTTAGTCTTGCCACCCTCCGCTTAGTAAAATTGAAGGCGCGTTTTCAATCCTGCGGCGGGAGAAAACAACTCGTTTTGTAATGTAGACTTTTAAGTTGTCACAATAATAATATTACATCAAGCAAGCTAAATCCATAAATGAGATGTCCTGTTTATTCCTTTCTTTGGTGGTGCAGCCCAAGACATGAACTCCCGCACACTAAACCCTGAAAGTGGATATTGGAGCGTCGTGGTGTAGTGGTTCGGACTCTCGCCTCTTAACTAAAGGGTCGATGGTTCGCATCTCTCCCAGGGCGTTAATTTCCTTCAGCAAGAAATTTACCCATATTGTGCTGCACTCAACCCAGGTGAGATGAATGGGTCCCTGGCAGGAATCTTTATTCCTTGAAATGCCATGTGCGCTGGTGGCTGCCGGGCTAAAGCCAGGGTAATAAATGCAAAGCGCCTTGAGCACTCAGCAATGAGAGTGGATACGTGCGCTATATAAATTGCATATAATATTATTATTATTATCACTCGACTTAACTTTGTGGAACTCAGCAAGCTGTAGCACTTTACTGAGATCATTCAAAGATATTAATTTCAATTAATTTTCAATTATTTCATTTTCTCTCCCCCCAGGTGGTGCGACCCTTGACATGAACTCCTGCCCACCAAAGCCCTCCAAATGGATCCTCGACATCACATGGCTCAACCTTGTCGAGCTCAGCAAACTGAAACACTTCACCGAAGTCACCAACCAGGTCAGTCGCAATGAGAAGCAATGGAAGCACTGGTTTGACAAGGAAGCACCTGAGGAGGAAGCCATACCAGATGGGTATCATCAATCGCTGGATGTCTTCAGGAAGCTACTGCTGATTAGGTCTTGGTGTCCCGACAGGACGCTGGCTCAGGCTAGGAAGTATATTGGTAAGTCAAATCTTTCACACCTGTGCGACTGATGTAGCAAATATAAAAAGTAGTTTTTGAAAGTTTGAAGTGTTAATCTTAGTATAGAACTTAGAATAATACGTCTGAAGAATCAGTGATCCAGTTCCTGACAACAGGACATGATCCAACAAAATATGACAATTAATATGATTTAATATTGTTCCCATTCAGCTGACTGTAGGACATCATGAATTTGAAATTATGATCCTGGATATTAGACAATATTTGGAAAATGATAATAATTATAGGTGCAATTCATAATAAGCCAAATCCATCCTGCTGGATGCTCAAGGTGCAGTACAGAATAGTAGTCAAGGAAAATTGGAAGAAAGGTAGAAATAATTTGATTAAGGAATCTCTTTGATCTACTTCCAATCCTTGTAATGAGATTGTACCATTAAAATATTAACATCTTTATCATTTTCATCTTTTAGCTGACTCCATGGGAGAGCGTTACTCCGAAGGAGTCATCCTCGATCTTGAGAATACCTTTGAGGAATCTGACTCTAGGAACCCACTTATCTGTTTCTTATCCATGGGTTCCGATCCCACCAACATGATCGAGGGGTTGGCCAAGAAGAGGAAGTATGACTGCAGAGCCATCTCCATGGGACAGGGTCAGGAAGTCCATGCTAGGAGACTTCTGCAGCAGTTCATGACCAATGTGAGTTCAAACTCCCGGAATTCGGGACTAAATTTCCAAAATGATGCACAATTTTTTTTTAAATATTATATTTTGAGGGATAAATTTGAAATTAGACTCTAAGAGGGCTATGTTCATGGGGTAGGGCCAAGGATTTCATGTCAGAAGGCTTCTGCAGCAGTTCATGACCAATGTGAGTTAACCCTATCAAACCCTCAAAATCCTTTTAATCATCATATTTTGAGGGATAGATTTGAAGTCAGGCATCTAGGGTTTGCCCAAGAAGCGGAAGGATGACTGCAGAGCTATCTTTATAGGGAAGAGCCGTTGATAATGACTATGGATCTCTGTTTACACTTTTGTGTAAGAATGTATAGTCTGAAGGAATAAGAACTAAGGTTTATTGTCTTAGAGTTCTTTGTGACCACAATACGAAAGGTTCAGTGCAATGTTTTCTTGCCATTAGGTAATTCTGTCACGCATGCATTCAAATACTTTTTCTACATTTCTAGGCATTAGTAACTTATCAACTTTTTTTACCACTTCACTCAACAGTAAAAAGTTGAACATATACCTTCAAAGTAAATTTTAACTGCACCCCTGTAATAATTTTAAACAGCACAAACAGTACTGACCATACATATATCATACTACATTGGTAGACTGATGGATACTGTTTAGCAGTTCATGCCAATCTGTGAAAATAATTTAATCTAGCCTCTTCTCACTTTATTGTTTTATCTCCTTTTTTCAGGGTGGCTGGGTACTGCTCCAGAACTGCCATTTGTCCCTGGACTTCCTGGATGAGTTAATGGACACCATCGTGGAGACAGAGGTTATCCATGAGGACTTCAGGCTCTGGATGACAACTGAGGTTCACAAGAGCTTCCCTATCAGTCTCCTGCAGGTAAGTCCGCATCAATTTACCCTTTTACACTATAAAAGTAAGATTTCATAGGATTCAATCTGTTATCGTTCGTTGTCTGAACGTAGTCTGAACTTGCATAAGAATTTGAAATCTACAGAAAAGTTACATTTAGGCTCTTGGCCACCAAGGTTTACAAGAGATCCTCTATCAGTTTTCTGTATGCCAGGTAGCATTCGACTACCATTTTACACCGCCAAGATAAGAGTAATATCTTTCAGGAAATACAATTTTTTAGCAGATCTGTAGTTTTATGCAGTGTGAACTGGTTTTGAAATTTTAAATATGGTGAGGAGTTGCATTGGGAGTTTAATCTACAGAGGTTTTCAAGACTGATAGGAATATCAATCTCCTGCACATCGTGACCATCAACACTACCAATATTTTTGTTCCTTACCTCCGATGTGCATTGAGTTTACCAACAAGCCTCCACAGGGTATCAAGGCAGAACTTAAAGGTACTTATGCCGGAATAACCCAGGACAAGCTAGACATGTCCAATACTTTTTTGTATTATTTTCAACAGTCATTTAAATCAGCATTGACATTACATTTATTTTTTCCCATCCTCCAAGATGTGCATTAAATTCACCAACGAGCCTCCCCAGGGTATCAAGGCAGGACTCAAACGAACCTATGCCGGAATCACGCAGGACCAGCTTGATGTATCCAATATGCCCCAGTGGAAGCCCATGCTATATGGGACAGCTTTCTTGCATACCACCGTGCAGGAGAGGCGCAAGTTTGGACCTCTTGGCTGGAACATCCCCTACGAGTTCAACGCAGCAGATTTCAGCTCCACTGTCCAGTTCATGCAGGTAAAGCCATCAGAGGATGCAAATTTTAGTTCTCAATGTGACATTTATCTGTTTTGAAAAATGAAAATGCCATTTCAAGGTTAATCAGTTTTACTGATGATCTTGAGTTAGTTTATTAAATTCAGCAAGTATTGAATAAATGCATTTTGCAGATTTTGCTAATAACTTAGATAGCTGCACTGCAACACTGAAAACATGAATAAGAAAAATTGAGTTTACTCCCCAAGAGTAGGGAATATAGTGAATCTGTGCAAACCATGACAATAGATGGGACAAAGAACTATAACGGCTGTTGTTCATTTTCACTAGATGTAGTAAGTGTGTAGGCACATTCCCTGGGGGTTACATGACTGCCAACTTAGATTAATTTTCAGTAATCATTTCTAATTTTGACCTCAGATTTAATAATTTTTGTGTTAAACCCAACAAAGATTACACAAGCACTGCATTTTGATGTAAAATATGCAAAGCATTATTACTAATTTACATTAACTCATTTTGGCAGCTATGGTGTAATGGCATCAGGGTCACTTTCTGAGAAAAAGGGATTAGGATATGAAGATGTACATGTAGAAATGTAGGCCCCTTCATAGTATACTGATTTTTTTAAGTTTGACATCCACGTTTTGCATTCTAAATAGAATTGGTAAATCAAACTTCTCTATCCCATCCTCCTTTCAACAGAATCATCTTGACGATATGGACATCAAGAAGGGCGTGTCCTGGTCGACTGTCCGCTACATGATCGGCGAGATCCAATACGGCGGCCGCGTCACAGACGACTACGACAAACGGCTCCTCAACACCTTCGCGAAGGTTTGGTTCAGCGAGGCAATGTTTAGCCCAACCTTTGCATTCTACAAAGGATATGCCATCCCTAAGTGCAGCAATTGCAATCAGTACATTGAGTATATCAATAGCCTTCCACTTGCTGATACTCCGGAAGCCTTTGGTCTGCATCCTAATGCTGATATCACGTGAGTAGTTGCGCCTTGAGGGTAATAATTGATAAAGTTGATTTTGTTAAATGTAGTTGCATGCAAATATAGAATAATCCAGCTACCTTTGAGATTCCAGTAATAGATGATTGATCGAGAGTGTTATATTCTTTGGTTTGAAATGAACAAACAAAAATTCACATTTGTTTTGTCAAACTTCAGCGATTTACTCAGTTGTCTCACTCTGATCAAAGAATTTCCAAGTGCAATCTCCAAAATGGAATGTAGAGGAAATTATAGATACCTTTAATAACAAAAAAATATTGCAGCCCACCTCTTTAATCCATAGACTTGATCAAAATTTGTCAACTGACAACACTATGCCTACAGCAACATAATCAAATGAATAGGAAGGGGCATTCATTGTTTTCTGCAATGGCCTCCAATCCTACTGTAATGTTTAACTACAATGTAGATTGAACACTAAAACCTCACCATCTAAGTATAAAAGGTGGTGATTGTAAACTTGCAGCAGCAGAAGGACAACTTAATCCATTGCAACTTTTTGTTTTATTCTTGACCAGGTATCAGAGCAATACAGCCAAGACAGTGCTGGGCACCATCCTGAGCATCCAACCCAAGGACAGCGGCGGCGGAGGAGGAGAGACCCGCGAGGTCACGGTAACCCGCATGGCGGACGACATGCTCGACAAGCTTCCCAATGACTACATCTCCTTCGAGGTGCGCGATCGCCTCCAGAAGATGGGCGCCCTCATGCCGATGAACATCTTCCTGCGGCAGGAGATCGACCGGATGCAGCGCGTCATCTCTCTCGTCCGCACCACGCTGACCGACCTCAAGCTCGCCATCGACGGCACAATTATCATGAACGAGAACCTGCGTGAAGCCCTGGACAGCATGTACGATGGCCGTATCCCGGTCACGTGGAGCAAGATCTCGTGGGCGTCGTCGACGCTCGGTTTCTGGTTCACGGAGTTGTTGGATAGGAACAAGCAGTTCCATTCGTGGTGCTTCGACGGGAGGCCGAATACTTTCTGGATGACTGGTTTCTTCAACCCGCAGGGATTCCTGACTGCTATGAGACAGGTAAGGAATATCGAATTCCGACTACATTTGCATTCCATGAGCATAAACCTCAGCATAGCCAAACTGATTCTCATACACTGTTGTACCTTTGCTAAACTATTTCGGTGGTGAATCCCTACACTGAAGATGGCAACGTTGAATGTTGAACATTATCATGTAAGAAGTGACATCTTCTTCCTTCTCTACTCTTTGGGATGCAAATGGCAGTGCATTAAGTTAAAGTAAGATAGCATCCCATGTCTGTAACAAAGCCACTTTAACTCTTGAAACACAATAATTAAATCATTTAATAGCCATATTAATTAATTCATACAATATAAAGCATTTGAATGCAACCAGAATTATAAAAAAATTGTTTTGAACTATTCCAGATCAACCTTTTCATTAAAAATATTTTCCTACCCCTATCTCTCCATTGTAGGAAGTGACAAGAGCTCACAAAGGCTGGGCCCTGGACAGTGTAGTTCTCCACAACGACGTGACCCGCTTCCTCAAGGACGACATCAGCCAGCCGCCACAAGAGGGCGTCTACGTCTACGGCCTCTTCCTTGAGGGCGCCAGCTGGGATCGCCGCGGCTGCCGTCTCATCGAACCCAAACCGAAAGTCCTCTTCGAGCCCCTCCCTGTCATCCACATCTACGCTATCAACAGCACGACGGGCCGCGACCCGCGAATGTACGAGTGCCCGATCTATAAGAAGCCCGTGAGGACAGATTTGACGTATATCGCAGCCGTGGAGCTGAAGACAACCCAGAATCCCGATCACTGGATACTCCGGGGGGTTGCTTTGCTCTGTGACATCAAGTAGATCTCATTCTCATCCCTCCTTGTCTGCTTTGGGTATATCATCATTTTCATCGCATCTTATTTGTTGCTTTATCTTCATACACTGTGAGCAGAAGGGACAAATGAATTGGACAAAATAAATGATTTCCATTCAAGCCTTCACAATAGCCCTATGCACATGAGATAATGAATTTTCCCTGTTGATTCAAAGTGTGACATACGTTCAACATTTTCCTGCAGAATCATAGGGAAGGAGATGGTTTCGTATTCATTGAGCTATTATAAATGATTGATTGGAAGTTGCTTACCTTGTCCAATTCCTTTCTGCTTACAGTGCTAGCTTCATTTCATCAGTGAGTTTGCAAATTGGTGCATTACTACTGGACAGTTAAACCATTGTAGTGACAAGTACATTCAAACAACTTGCATACATGTAGAACAACATATTTAATGATTTTCAATGTGCTTGTCGCCAGAATGGATTAATTGTTAACATGCAACAGTGACTGGCCTGTATGTTACTACCATTTGTGTGAAATCATTTCATGCAGTACTATGCTCATCCCAATTCATGCTTTATATTATTTGCATCTTGCATTTCGATCAAAAGTAATTGCATTATTTGTACATTGCATTTTATATTGAAAGCTCTAACTTTCTGCAATTCGATGCCCTTTTTAAGCTATTATTGGGAAATATATTCATATTATTCATACTTGTATATATATATTGTATATATTTAGTCATAGATTGCTTTATATTTTGTCATAGCTTCCATATTTATAGCTTGCATAAATCATGATCATAATTATTAACATGATAATAATTTATTTACATGCCTTGATCTTCTCTAGCTTCTGTCTTCCCAAATAAGGAACAAATCAATGAATATAAGAACAAAATATGAACCAGCCCTTTGATATTTTGATGAAGTTTATATGATATCTCCCTAAAAATGAATCTACCAAAATGCTGCCAATGCACATGTTCTGTCCACAATTTTTTTTAATTTTGGAAAACGTTTGGCTTTCTCTACCACTTGGAAAAAGGTTCAGGCCTGGGTCTTTTCTCCTTTTATTCGATTTTGGGGGCAAGTTTGTTGCATGATCGGGTCACATGATTATTGACTTTCTTTCTGATAATAAAATAGTATTTCTGTCATGGAGATCACATTTTAGATGATTATGTTTTTTTCTTCATCACTGTTCCAAGCCTGGTTATAATAGTGCATCATAGATTATATATTTCACAATTCATAGAACACAGTATATTATTCAGACACAATTCTGCACATTAAAATACATATCGTAGAAGACTGCATTATATTCTTATTTGCATTATATCGAAATGTTCATGATTTGTACATGTTTTGTTCTTGTATACCTAATCATGCCATATTTTTAGTAATCCCATTTTGATAAGAAAGCATGAGAATAGAACTTTCATCTTTTGTCATATGACATGAAATATCTACATTTTTTTTTCTCTCTTCTGCTGCTTCCCTATGGGTATTGTAAAATGCAAACAAATGAACTTCCAATTTTATTGAAAAGATGGAATAAAACCAATTAAAAAAGTACAACTTTGAAGAAGTTATGATTCTTAATGCTTCTTTTCCACTGCCTAATATTATATGACCATCTTCATAATTGTATAAATCATTGTCATCACATTGCCTTTATAGCTTGTAAATGCCATATTTTCATGTTATTGTATTAAAATCAGTTAATGATATTTATTCCATAATCTTTCACTTGCAAACTTGTGTGTGCTTTTCTTCACCTTCAATTTTCTTGTCTTTTTTTCTTACAAAGAGTATTCTAAGATTTTATATACAAATAATGTATATGTACACTGTTTTTTGCAAAATGCCTTTTCCTGCAAATCTGTGCATTTCCAGTACTTTTTTTCTATTCAGTGCACTCATTGCCTTGACTTTTTTTATGCTAACATTGTCATAGTACAGAAAATATTCATTATCATGGTACTAAGATGACGATGAAGATTGATTTGGTTGTCTGAATCAGTCAAAGTTTGCTCGTTTGTTAAGTTTCTTCCCCGTCAATCCTATTGACATTTATTGATTTATAAATCCATTTCATTGTTTTCTAAAAAATGAGCATCTATTTTTTTCTTAAAAATGAATGCATTCTTCACTGTATGCTATCTTCATCAATGCATATATCTAGCCGTTGTTGTGTTTCATAAAGCTGTTCATAGAGGTACGCACAACTCTATGAACGACTGGTGACCATTTCCTGCACTTCTAATTTCAATTCTAAAACTTATTCTGTACTGGTTGGCATCTGTGCTTACGTTGTATATTATTCTCTCTCATGCATACATCAAGCCCGGCTCTTGCATCATTCCATCCATGCATTCTCACCTTACACGCACTTTCCTGTCTAATGCCTGAGTCACAGTGAAGCCCCGATCGAACAAGATTCAACACAACTTTTTTTTCAGTTAACAGTTAACTGCCCCTGAGCAAAGAGTCCTGTTGAATCGTGTTCAGTCGAGGCTTCTATGTGACTGGGGTTTTCGTAGTTTGGGGTTATATTTGACGTCACGTTGTAATCCAATCCTCCTTGTATCACAGCACACGGAGATTAAACTGGTTCGGCTTCAGGCCTATGCACTATGCACATGACGAATAGAGTAAGTGGACAAAATGGATAACTTTTATTCAACCCTCCATTGTCATTTTGAGAAAAAATCAGAATAAACCATCATGATTACAGTTGTTCTGTTATTAGATAAAAGTATGCCTTTCAACATTTGCCTGACTTTTTGTCATCTGGATTAATGGTGTATTGAAGATAGTTTTCTATTTTGTTCACTGTTTGTGTCTCATGTTCGTAGTGATGCCTGCACATTTGTGCTTCAATAGAGATAGCATATGTTTTGCTGATTTCTTACTGCTGAGGTTGGGCCAAGTTTGGAATGACGGGTCGTACATCTTGCACACAAAGTTTGTCAAACACTTAACATTTTGTGTTGCACCCCAGCACAAAAGAAAATGGCTGCCCTTTTTTTATCCAAGAAGTTTATTTTTATAGAGAACTAGAATATTTTCCAACATATATATACTTGTATTGATACATGTATGTTTAAGGAACATTTTAAACATAGCTGTTAATGAATAGTTGCAATTCATCAATGTTAAATAATCTGGCTGTAGAGTTGAATATAGGGCTTTCAAATTAAAGATCATGTAGAAATATGTATCAAAGTTATGGAACAAAACAAATTTAAATCGGATCAAAGAAATAAATCTAAATGTATGAACATGAAAGAAAATAATGTTTTGGACAAAAGTAGTTTTGAACAATATCATCTAATGTGAATATATGTTTGATTGTATTAAATAATAAATATTTATTCTATGAACATTCCATGTGAAATTGGATTGCTGTATTTGTGTGTGCGCTCTGTACTTTTAAGCTCTATTATATTCAGTGTGTTTTTATCACAATGTATATGTTAATGTACAGTGGAAACTCGGTATATAAAGAGATCTGATATAACCAACTATCTGATATAAAGATGTAAAAAATCTGGTCCCAGCTTTTAATAACTTATTGTTCTTAACACTGCTATAAAGCGATTATTGCTATAACAAGGTATTTTGGATGGTCTCAAGCACCTCGTTATACTGAGTTTCCACTGTATATGTATATGGAGATCAATAGTCAAAAGGTTGTTAAAGTGAATTCAGATGTTAAGAATTCTTATACTTCAGAGATATAACATTAATATGTACAATTTTAAGTAGAAAAGTTACTGTTGATGTGTGCAGTTACATTGAATTCACTTAGAATAGTGTTGTTACTATTGTGAGTCCCAAGAACACATAAATATTTATCATGTATAAGATTTATTATAAAACTAGAAATGTTTGCAGAGTAAAGGGGTGTTGTTCAAAGGTTGCAATTAATCGCAAGTTGCAGTTGATCAGAACGTGCCAATCAAAATCATTGTTTCATGCGCATCTTGTTAAATGCGCATACCGTGCACAAATGAAAATGTGTGTTATAATTTGCAAAGTTGCAGTTGATTTTGAACAACACCCTTAAGAATTATTACTAACACTGTAAATTTATGTTGAGTTTTGTATCCTTGTCCGATCAAACACTATTTTCGGCAAAGTTTATTCCACATTGTTTTTCCAAATGGATTCACACAAGTTATAAGTTTGCTTAAAAGCATTGATATTAAAATTGACATTTGGATGTTCTTAAAATGCATAGAAATGGAATAAACCTTGCTGAAATTTTGGTTGATTGAGTAGTATATTGACCACTGTTTCTGAAGATCAATGAATTATAGCAAGATATTATGCTTGCCACAATATTGAGATGTACTAATATTTTAATAAAATCTTCTGATTACTAGAATATAATTTTTCATGTGTTTATTTTGTGTGAAACTGGACTTAAGAAATACAACACCACTCGATAATACTGTACTAAAACAGAATAAATTAGATTTTATTTTCAACAAGGGTTTTCACATCATTTATGAACACTTCAATTTTGACAGAATGGAATCATGCCATAAAACACAAAGATGCAAACTGTTACAGATAATTAGAAATAAGAATGCAATTAGCAACAATTACTGATACAGCACAAAAGTGCATTAAAATGAACACACTATGTAAATTCAGTACAGTTACATGTAACTCTGCCTAAATGGATGTGATTTTTTGACCATGTCATATAAAACCTGCATTATTTACCTCTTCTAAGGGGGGGGGGGGTGTTGCTATCATTCATCACAAATCAGTTGTAAATTGGAACGCATGTTTCATTCACGCTTTTGAGAAGGCGCGAATGAAACAATGATTTTAATTGCCGATCAACTGAACTTGCAAGTGATCACAACTTTGTGAAACACCCTCTTAAGTGGAAGAGATTTTGTGGTCCAAAGAGATTCCACTAAGGCAGAGTTACATGTACCTGACGTTTGTTTTGATGTAAATTTACTGTTTACAAAAATCTTTGAATTACATCAATGCTTTTAACTTCATTCATGTTTCCTCTCCTAAGAACGGATGTGTTTCATCTTGGATATGAGCATTCAAATTTCTAAGAATTTGTCACAGTTGGCATCTCAATAATTCATGAAATTTTGAACAAATGAATGCTAGGTTCAGCCATAAAATTCTAACTCTGAGCTAAAAAGATAAAAAAATCATGGTAATGGGCAATGTCAAGATGGAGACACGTCACTAAAAATATCTGTGCAGCGATAGTTTGAAATGAAATGGGTGAGCGACAATGCCGATGCTAATAAAAATCTATCAAGAATATTTAGGCCAGCTTTAGGATTTATTTCTTATATTGCCAAAAAAAATGAATGCCAAATAGTTTGCAATGGAATTAAAAAAAACAATAATTTTAATGAAAGTATCTTATACAGCAATGCCAACCATTCCAGAATATGTAGGGGTACATGTACAAGTTGAAATGTTAAAAACTCACTTATAGCTAGACAGTTGTAGGGAAAACATGACAATAGCCATATCCTTCGCCTTTCACTTGACATGAAAGCAGTGACTTCATACATGTATGCAATTGTAGAGCGCTTAGAGAATTCTTCATAAAGAGTTGATGAGCGCTATATAAAAGCCGTTCATTATTATATGAAAATACAACCCAATGCATATTCTGGACTGGTTGGCATATCTAGTTCTCAATTGACATTAGTTATCAAAGGATTCATCAGAAAAACTGAGTTTTTGTTCATTTTTTGTAATCAAATTATGCCACATATAGGCAATTCCATCAAAGTGCCACGTCTGCTATAGAGAAATATTCATTGAAATTCACTAGAATTAAACATGTGTGTAACAGATTATAATTAATAGCTTCATACGTATTGAATTTCAGTGAATTTTAATGAACAGCTGTCAAGAAAATGGCATCACAGACAAGAAACCTTTGTGGAATTGGTTATGTACAAGTATCATCACATCCTTGGGCTATCTTTACATAAATATTAAGGTTTTTTTGTTCATGTATTTTAAGTTTGAAGATTTGACCAGCATTGAAACCATGTTTTGGAAGGCATATGGTCTCCAAATGGATAGATTAAAATTGCCAGGAATAGAGGTGATATCACTGCATACCACAAAGTAACATGTGATTCTGTGCGTAGATTCAAAGAGAAATGATGGTGTGTTGGAATTACAAACAAAAAAACAATCTCTGTGTGATTACACCGCATTCAAATCATTAAATTGGTCACATTTTTAAAATGGCAGTTCATAAGTTATTTTCTGAAATACATTTGGACAAACACAGTTCTGATTTTCAAGCAGTAGCATTGCCATTTTAGGAACTCAACAATTTGTAACAATTGTACATAAAAAAAAACACTTCAAACATTCAGCGATAAAATTCACCTTATTTTCAAAAATAGAATGCAAAATCTCAATTTCTGAGCAATACCAAATATTTACAGACTAATCAAAGTTGCGGTTCAAATTGATTTGAGAATTTGCACCAGATCTTTTCAAGTCAAATATTAAAATCTGTATCTGTGGATTCATAGAAAATCTATGGTCTGGAGAATCTCATTGAAAGAGTGTGAAAAGAAAATCATAAAAATCCACAAAACTTAAGCTACTCAAATGACACAATCAATTTGATTTGTCATTATGATTTTTAGACTATGGGGTTTTCTAGTAAGTTTGTTAAGTACACATTGTTCACATACCATATGTCCCTAAAAATTATGTTCAGAAATTCAGCATAGATATTTAAAAAGAATGATAAATCAATGAAATTGTAATTTGGGTGAATGAAGTTGTAACAAATAACTTTCATTGTTCAGAAAATCTGATTTGCTTCAGTGGTTAAAAAGAAAGGGAGATCTTTGTACAGCATTCCCAGACGCCAGACCCTCACAATTTTCAGAAGAAACATGTTGTCAATTGTATTCATGCCTTGGAAATATGAAAGAAGTTGTATTTTCACTTACAGAAAGAACCTATATTCCAAATTCGGAAAACAGACAATAGTCATGCTTAATACAAAGATACACACTTCTCTGAGACCACTGAAACAAATCAAATGGCGGCTTCTGTAAAATAATAGGTACCATATCATAGTTTGTTTGTTTTTTAATATAAAATATAATTAAGATTCTTTAATTATTTTTAAAAGTTGTCAATGCAGAAAGTCTGTTTTTAATTTTGGGGACATACAGTTCACTACAAGAGGAGCAGGGTTGTGTTTCATAAGCCCGATCGCAGAATAAGCGCAACTCTGCGCACAAGTGTTGATCCTTTCCCTGCACTCAATAATAACTGCTATGTCACTGAGCTAACACCTGAGAAAGGGTCAACAGTCATGCGTAGAAACATGAAAACCAATACAGACAGCTTTATAAATCAAAACCCTGAAAATGAATGAGTTGTACAAAGAAAACAGAGGAAGCATAATGGAAAAGCACATTCCCTCGCAAAATGGCAGGGCCCGCACAAGGCTTGCATCAAAAAGACAATCAAAAATATAATTTTTAAGGGGAAAAAAACAGGCAAAGTAGGAAAGGAAGAACAAATGATAGCAATAATGATGTTCAAATTAAGAGATTTTACAAGAAGAAATTACAGTTTCTAATTGCTATAAACATTTTAGTACCATCAGATTTTTTCTTGTATAAAATGAGGAACTTTGAACCTGTTTCATAGCATAAATTGCATATTTGGTCTACATAAAAGATGATTTGGTAGAGATAAATATAAGTCTTGTTTTATATTAATCTAAAATTTCAAAACAGCATATCTAGATAATCTGGATTCTACATTTTAGGCGTATCAAACAATATAAAAGCACACTATACTACAAAAATAAATTACTCCATGAAAATTCCTAAGCTTTTAAACGCAATAACTTAATAGACAAAAGAATAGAAAAAAAATATATTAGCATACAAACTTCATTGAAATATAATTAAATAGTCACTAGACATCAATTCTACATTCTGTTTTTGTTAGCTACACGTAAATCTGTCCAATTCAGACCTAAAGCAAATTACTAAAATCGCAACCGAAAACAACTAAAATAAATAGATTTTGATCAACAATGAATACACACCCTAATAAATTGCAATATTCATGCACACAACATATTTCCAAAAATAAAACTTAATCATATTAAGATGAACACTCAACAAAAGCAATAAATTAAAAGACATTCATCATGAAACATGTTGCTGAGACTGGAGATAAAAAAAATCTCAAGCTTTATCATACTTTCCTTACTATTAGAAATATGCAAATTCTGTCCTTTAATGCAATACTGAATGTTGACACTACAAGTAAAGCCTTTTCGTAGTTTCAAGATAACATCACAATGGGGAGTAATTATTGTTTTTTTCATCAAAATGGCGAATAATGGTGTAACTCATTGAAATATGGCACACATCATAGACTTTTCTATCCTCTATGGTCTTTTTTTGGCCTTGTTCCACAATCGCAGCTGATGTCCGAGAAACAAGCAAACCTGACGTTCATAACTCTTTGAAATTAAATTTTTGATATCATAAAAGATGAATTTTCAAAACACAAACTGAATGCATTCATAACATCATGTAAAACCAACTAGTACAATAATCACAGGACCAAAAACTTACAAAAACTGCACCACAACGTCCCTTGCATGAAAACACTAAAACATTTCATGAATGAGAACAATTCTAAAATTTCAGGCCAAAATAGATCTATCGGCTACTAACCATTTCATTTTATTTTTTATAGAAATGATTTGAATTATGTACAAAGCTCAAAATGTCAATCAAAAACAGCATTGCATATGAAAGAATCAATTTCAGTTCGTTTTGAACAACTCTGAGGGGAACACAGACATTTAAAAGCACACTTCAAATTGGAAAACAATCACATCTGACATCACTCTAACATTAATCTGACATTAATCTGACATCACTCTGACATTAGTTTGACTACTATCTTGCATCACTATGACATCAATTTGACATAACCCTGACATCATTTTCATATCAATCTGACGTTACTCTGATATTAATCTTATATCATTTTGACATCAATATGACATTAATCTGACATCACTTTGATATCAATCTGATATTACTCTTATATCTATCAGACATTACTTTGAATTCAATAGGACACTAATCTTACATCACTCTGATATCAGGTGAAAAAAAGTAAAATATTTTTTAATGTCTGTTCATTCCTGATGATCAGGTAAGTAGAAGCACCACAGAATGGGACAGATTCAAGCGATAAAAACCAACTGCAACACACACTTACATGAAATGGATACATTTATATCAGGAAGTCCCGTGTTTGTTTTTTATAATGCACTCCAGCAAACTCTGTTTGTACACACTTTGTCAAACCAATGTTTCAGTTATAAACAAGTTTCATTTCAATTGCATGCTTATAAAATCAAGTTGCAATTTTTCCAACCCCGAGTTCTCCTAGATTTTAGATTAATAATTGACCAAACAGTTCATTATCCCTCTTATTGATGAAAAATTAATTCTTTTCACAATCGTTAAGAAACATATGGACATGACATTCCCTTATATTGCATTCACTATAAAATCCATGGTATCAAAAAATTATCAATAACCCTACCAGTATAAATTATATTCTTTTAGGGCAATAATGTTCTGATAAATACTAAATCATTTTTTAGGCTATAATATCATCATATGCCTCTCTATAATAAAAACTTGTAAAAATTATTGTACATTTCCCTCTATTACACTCTAGTATTCATTCCCATGGCATTACAAAATGATGAAGGCATGCACACTGATACAGTACACGAACACTGGAGGTGAGGGTTGCTGTAGTAAGCAGGGATCCATTGCAAGAAATTATTTCTATCTAAATTATAAGTACAGAACCACTGACATCTACTCCACAGTGTAGTGTAAACTCAAAATATAGTCCAATGGTACGTTTGCAACATTGCCAAAACTAAAGGTGCTAATTCCCAACACTCTGCCTGTAGCAGAAAAATAAAGTGTAAAGATGACACCAGGGCCCCGTAACATAAAGGTTTGCGATTGATTACTAATCTGATAGCGATTGAAATCAATCGCAAGTCTATGGCAAATCATGTACGAAAGTTTGCAATCAATCGCAAAATCAAATAGCGATTAATCGCAAACCTTTATGTTACGGGGCCCAGAAGAGTGTAAAAATAGTTCAGTACTGGTACTATCTTTACACTTGCATGGTGTATACAAATACAGATTTCAAGCAGTGTTAAATCAAAACCCTAGCTTTTGTAGTACAACCTGTCTTAAGACAATTTCTTGCAATGCATCCCAACTTCTATGTTGTCTATTAACATTGAATCTTTTTATCTAAAATACTATCTAGCCAATGATGTAAGCACATTTAAGACACACAATGTTGGTATCTTTGGCATTTAATAAGAACCACCAACCATAACAAATCCCTCATACTGTTTTAATCTTATTTTGTTTCTTATGTCGATGCTGAATTTAAATTTTGCTTGTCATACCATGAAAGCCACCAAGAGAAACAACAGACCGCCACATGTTTGCGTTAAACAGAAATGTATTACTTTTTGAAGGTGGCAGAGTATATAATTCTGTCTGCTATATAGCGTTTTGGTAACTGCAATAAATATCTGCACATTGATAATTTTTTGTGCTATTTTGCTTGTTAAGGCAGTATGGTATTATAATTTGTTTGATATAGTATCCCAATATATGCAATGAGCACCGTAAAAATACCTTATTCCGTTTCAGTCTCCAGGTTGAGGTGTTGCTGAAATCCAATTTTACATTTTGCAACATCTGAAGAACTGCTGCAACGGACACTAAAACAAAGTGATTGAATTTGTAACGGCTGTTGGCCCTGTATAGGTATGGAGTAAAGTCTCATCATTTTCAGCATGAATGACCTTTGACCTCCGATGACCTTGAGGGGTTCAAGAGTAGATGGTGATGACCTCCCGTCCACCACCCCTGACCATGAGGACTCGGTCCAAGCCTTCTGTTAGCACTTCAAGGTACTCCATGTCTGAGAAAGTAAGTGCAGTCAAGGAATATCAAGGGGATAAAACTACTGTGAACAGGACAGGCAAAAAGAGAACTAGACAAAATAATTTGGTCATTCCATAAAGGCTACACTTAAATTTGGACCATCTAAGAGGCATATTTCCTTTAAATTATAAGTAAAGGTCTTTATTCTTTACTATAATATAATATAGTAGAAAGGCTTTCATTCAACTGTGAGCAGTCTATTGGTTTATAAACAAAATAATGTTGAAGTTGAATGGTCATTGCATAAAAAGATGTGTTCAAATATCTGAAGTTACAGACTGAGAAAAGCCAACATCGAAACGAATCTGAGTTTTCCAGCTAAAGCTATTGATTATTTTACCATTTTCTTTCCTTTAATTAATTTTGTTTATATCTTAAATTATCTTAATTTTTTTGCGATAAGTGAAAAGTTATTTCAAGCAAGATTAGATGGACCAATCTGTCAATAAAAGTTCTTGTGTTGTATTGTACAGCGCTATTAACCGTATCAGACATCTGAGCAATGTGATTTTTACACTTTATTGCCCTGTAAAAGATAGAGCGGTCCATAAATGACTTTATTGCCCTCGGTCAAATGTCTATGGGATTTTGCGAGTAAAAACAGCGGGCAATAAATTAACATCCGAAATACACGGACCGCGCTCTCGCGATGAGCAACCACTTTTCATTTTGCCATTGGTTTACGTGCATAGATTCAGCGCAGTTTTTGTGCACAGATTGTAAACAAAATGTGGCAGCGCAAAGTTCGCCGAGGTTTGCTTCGTTCGATGACAACGAATTCGATGCAATTTTTTCAAGATAGGAACGCTGAAAATAGAAAAATCTTCAGCTTGATCTGGAAACTGTGGACAAAAAATTCTTGCGAAATTCTACGTTGAGGACGAGGTACGGTACGGTACGTCAGACCGATGCCATGCGCACTCATTACAAATGCAAAGTAATTTCATCAAGCAAGAAATGTTGGTAAATTTACCCTTTTATTTTATGGATTTCGTGTTCGCTCTAGATGTCTGATTTGGTTAATAATAACAATATGGACTATCTCTTTCGGCTAGTCCATATTATATTATTATTATTATTATTCCAAAGGATACAATTCTGCTCTGCGTAAGCCATCTTTGGAGGCCCTGGTAGATTGAGGATGACTAGATGAGCATCGTGTGACTTCTCCACAATCTTCTCGTTCAGACGGACGGCTGTGTGCATGCGCCTCACGTTCCCTAATGATCTGTAATGAAATGATTCAAGGACATTCACATAACCATAAAACGCATGACAATCCTCTGGTTACATCAGTACTTTCACAATCGCTGGTACGCACCTTAGAATTTAGAATAAAGTTCAAAAGAAATCTAACATAAAGACTAACTGCCATTTGCATTCCTGTACCTCACATTCCACAGTGGTCTATACAAATATGAAGTGTTTGAGCATGTTCAAAAATCTATAAACTATGTTTTATAAAGCTTTCATGAGCACCTTATGTTTCAGATTTATTTAAGACTGTAGAAATTATATTACAGTCGGATCAATTCTCTATTGATGTGTAAAGAGACAAGTGTGGAAATATTCCAAGCATGTTCACACAAATTCATAATAATCGAGCTATCCTGCTTTCTGATAATATCAATGATTTAAGAAAAGTGTGACGGGTTCTTATGGCCATTAATAGGGTTGAATATCTATGTTTGCCATAAAAATGATTGTATAGTGTTTAAACAAGATTCAAGAGTTTTTTCTGTGGGACAAGAATGCAAAATTTGTTATCCTTTACAAATTTTGAATCTTTATAAAGTTAGAGAATACAATAAACTGAATTCTTCCATGCCTGCTTGGAGGCATTGTGATAAACTTTCTTGACTTACGGTTCCAGGTGCATGTTCTTGAACTGTTTGTGCGATCTCTTGCCTTCCGGCTTGGCCGAACCATTGGCTCCATTCGCCTTCGGGGATGACGGCGTCTCGGAAGTGGGCGTGTCCTCTAAATTGACCAATGGGGTGTCAACAGCCTCTTCCTCTTCCTCTTCGATGTCATCAAGATCGTCATCATCTTGTACGACTGCTATGTCAAAGGGTGATTCTGTCTGGTTTAGGTCGAAGGAGACTGACCTTTCGCTGGAACGCTTTCGCGTGGGAGAGGAGTAGCCGGTGCTGGTGGCATGGTGGTGGTCAAATATGGCCTGGGCCTAGATAGGATAGAAATTACAGGAAAATGTTTTACAGCAAAATGGATGAATATTGCTGAAGTTAAACTTACAAACAAATGCAAGACACATTTCAAAGATTAATATCTGATTCTAGTAATTTGGTCCTATTACGAAATTATGAAAAAAAAATTGCGAGTACATCTTCTCTGTGATGAGTTTGTGTGAAAATTTTATATTTGTGACAAAAGCAACATGTCCATAATGGGGACAAAGTCAAATACTAACAAAGCAAATCTTTTTTGTGAACATTAAATTTCCCTTAAAATATTGCATGGATTCAACATTAACCGCATTTTTTAAATGACATTTTTGCAAATGCTGTAAATGTCATATAAAAATTCTGTGATTAATGGTGAATGAGTTAAATGAAACAGTCATATGCTCTTACATGCAAAAGTGTCATGCTGAAAAAATGCCTGGCTTTGATTTCAAAGAGAAAGCCCTCAAAATTTTAAGAGTAACTGTTTTAAGGTAGAACCTAGGTGAAAAGTTAGAAATATTCCGGACTTCTTGAGAAAATCAACAATGTTAACCCACCTCCATCCTGCTTTCTTTCTTGGAGAGCTTCATCTGTTTGAGCATCTCATTTCTCTGTTCCATCCTCAGAGTGCGTTCATAGGTGTAAGCCGAGATGTCGCAGTCATGCTGTGGAAAGAACATAAAGACGTTAATCAATGTTTGTTGGATTGCACAGGAAAATGGGAGGAAAATATTTAACCAAATAATTGGGATTGCTGTTACATTGAATTCTTTGAAAAAACTAGCCGAAGGTAAGGATATAACGGGTTGATATTCCAAATAAATCAATACTACTGGAGTACACTTGATAGCTTAAATAAGCATCTCCAAGATTAGAATGAACCTAATACAATAAGTAATTTCAATCTCCTGATACAAGCTTCAATTTAACTCCCTATTTAGTATTATTGAAGGTAGAGAATACCTACGTTCGCAATATACTAAATGTGTAATAATGCTTATCTAGCATTACTACTTTAATCATCAATATTTCATGGCAAGAGCCTCATTAGAAGCCACTTCTAGATCTGTCTACCTGGTGCTTCCATATAATATCAAAGCTAAACGGAAAGGGATCATGATTCATCATGAATGCCCTTCAACACTGAGCATCTGGAGAACTGCTGGGTATTCACATATAAGCCTGCTAGCTTTATCCATCAATTTAAATGTTTCAAATATTCATTGGTGATGTTGTAGCAGGTGGCCCGCCCCTCTAGGTTGCAGTGAGTGGTTCTAGTGACGTCATCGTCGGGTTTTTCTGGATTGAGACAGCTCTACTAAGATAGCCAGGAATTCAACCCCATAAATCTAAAGGTGAGCCAATCTGATAATATTCAAGATGTACTGTATAAGCACCAGTGTCCGGCCCCTAAAGCAGTTTTGCTCTTCCACAAGCCGCGAAATCTAACATTTGAAGTTTATTTTGAGGCTATTATTTAGCCAAAATTCTGGGATTTTAAGTGATGTGCATAACTTGATGAAATGCGCCCGTATGTTAGAGCAGCAATCAGCGATCACCTAGCAGGGGGCAGGTGTAGCGGGTTCCCTGCCTTGTGATTTGAGCCTCCATAGGGATTGTGTTGAAGCATACGTGTGCTTATTAATGCGCACGCATTTAACTATAGTGCGCACCATAGACAAACTAAATGAGGCTTGAGCGCCAATGACACCTGCAGGGCCGGGTACTGGTTCAAATACAGTATATTTAATGTAAACTTATAGATGCTGCGATCAGGCCATCGGCGGCTTTAGCGATTTGAGGAGTGGGCTAAATATGAAACTCACCAATTCCACGACTTGAATCTCAGCCTCAATCCTAAGATGATACAGGAAGGTTGTANCTAATAAAAATCTATCAAGAATATTTAGGCCAGCTTTAGGATTTATTTCTTATATTGCCAAAAAAAAATGAATGCCAAATAGTTTGCAATGGAATAAAAAAAGCCCAATCATTTTAATGACAGTATCTTTTAGTACAGCAATTCCAACCATTCCAGAATATGCAGGGGGGTAAAAGTTGAAATGTTAAAAATGCTTATAGTTAGACATTGTAAGAGAAAACATGACAATAGCCATACCCTTTGCCATTCTATGAAAGTAGTGACATTATATGAAAATACAACCCAACGCATATTCTGGAACGGTTGACATATCTTATGTTATCACTTGACATCAGATATCAGAGGATTCATCAGAACAACTGAGTTTTTGTTTTTTCACTTTTGTAACCCAATTACACCCTATATGAGCAATTCCTCGAAAAGCGTCACGTCTGTTATGCAAATTTCTTGAGAAATAGTCATTGAAATTATCTGAAATTCAATAGTGTGTAACAGACACAGGTGTACTGTCTATATCATTAATGTACATTTTGAATTTCAATGCATTTCAATGAATAGTTGCCAAGAAAATGCTGTAACACTTTCTTGGAATTGCCCAGATACATGTTATCATCACAACCTCTGGCTATAAATATTGATCTTTTTTTGTTTGTATATCTAAAGTTTGAAGATTTGACTAGTATTGAAACCACGTTTTGGAAGGTATATAATGGGTATTTCCATGGGGTTGGGTCCACTTTTCATGCAAAGTCCATGTAACGTAGTGATCCACTTTGTCACTTCACCATGAAGATCAATTCAGATCTTCTTAAGCTTCGATCTATTGATGAAAATTGCTTTTTTTCTCAGTTACACACATTTGGATTTGAGATCTTTTCTGGATTTGAAGGTACAGGTTTACAAAAATTTCACTACGTTACATGGACATCCCACTGCTTTTGCATGTGCAAGAAATTGTCAGGTATCAAATTCCAATATGCTATGGTCTTTGAGGAATACTTCTGGGTGGGACACAGTTTTGGGGTAATGTCATTATTTTACAATACTTGCCTGGTTTGAAAAAGCCACAGATTTAAGGTTTCTGGATGTCACAAAAATAGACCCAACCCCGTGGAAATACCCATATGGTCTCCAAATGGATAGATTAAAATTGCCAGGAATAGAGGTGATATCACTGCATACCACAAAGTAACATGTGATTCTGTGCGTAGATTCAAAGAGAAATTATGGTGTGTTGGAATTACAAACAAAAAAACAAACTCTGTGTGATTACACTGCATTCAAATCATTAAATTGGTCACATTTTTTAAAATGGCAGTTCATAAGTTATTTTCTGAAATACATTTGGACAAACACAGTTTTGATTTTCAAGCAGTAACATTGCCATTTTAGGAACTCAACAATTTGTAACAATTGTACATTAAAAAAAAAACACTTCAAACATTCAGCGATAAAATTCACCTTATTTTCAAAAATAGAATGCAAAATCTCAATTTCTGAGCAATACCAAATATTTACAGACTAATCAAAGTTGCGGTTCAAATTGATTTGAGAATTTGCACCAGATCTTTTCAAGTCAAATATTAAAATCTGTATCTGTGGATTCATAGAAAATCTATGGTCTGGAGAATCTCATTGAAAGAGTGTGAAAAGAAAATCATAAAAATCCACAAAACTTAAGCTACTCAAATGACACAATCAATTTGATTTGTCATTATGATTTTTAGACTATGGGGTTTTCTAGTAAGTTTGTTAAGTACACATTGTTCACATACCATATGTCCCTAAAAATTATGTTCAGAAATTCAGCATAGATATTTAAAAAGAATGATAAATCAATGAAATTGTAATTTGGGTGAATGAAGTTGTAACAAATAACTTTCATTGTTCAGAAAATCTGATTTGCTTCAGTGGTTAAAAAGAAAGGGAGATCTTTGTACAGCATTCCCAGACGCCAGACCCTCACAATTTTCAGAAGAAACATGTTGTCAATTGTATTCATGCCTTGGAAATATGAAAGAAGTTGTATTTTCACTTACAGAAAGAACCTATATTCCAAATTCGGAAAACAGACAATAGTCATGCTTAATACAAAGATACACACTTCTCTGAGACCACTGAAACAAATCAAATGGCGGCTTCTGTAAAATAATAGGTACCATATCATAGTTTGTTTGTTTTTTAATATAAAATATAATTAAGATTCTTTAATTATTTTTAAAAGTTGTCAATGCAGAAAGTCTGTTTTTAATTTTGGGGACATACAGTTCACTACAAGAGGAGCAGGGTTGTGTTTCATAAGCCCGATCGCAGAATAAGCGCAACTCTGCGCACAAGTGTTGATCCTTTCCCTGCACTCAATAATAACTGCTATGTCACTGAGCTAACACCTGAGAAAGGGTCAACAGTCATGCGTAGAGACATGTATACCACTACAGACAGCTTTATTAATCACAGCCCTGAATATGAATGAGTTGTACAAAGATAACAGAGGAAGCATAATGGAAAAGCACATTCCCTCGCAAAATGGCAGGGCCCGCACAAGGCTTGCATCAAAAAGACAATCAAAAATATAATTTTTAAGGGGAAAAAAACAGGCAAAGTAGGAAAGGAAGAACAAATGATAGCAATAATGATGTTCAAATTAAGAGATTTTACAAGAAGAAATTACAGTTTCTAATTGCTATAAACATTTTAGTACCATCAGATTTTTTCTTGTATAAAATGAGGAACTTTGAACCTGTTTCATAGCATAAATTGCATATTTGGTCTACATAAAAGATGATTTGGTAGAGATAAATATAAGTCTTGTTTTATATTAATCTAAAATTTCAAAACAGCATATCTAGATAATCTGGATTCTACATTTTACGCGTATCAAACAATATAAAAGCACACTATACTACAAAAATAAATTACTCCATGAAAATTCCTAAGCTTTTAAACGCAATAACTTAATAGACAAAAGAATAGAAAAAAAATATATTAGCATACAAACTTCATTGAAATATAATTAAATAGTCACTAGACATCAATTCTACATTCTGTTTTTGTTAGCTACACGTAAATCTGTCCAATTCAGACCTAAAGCAAATTTCTAAAATCGCAACCGAAAACAACTAAAATAAATAGATTTTGATCAACAATGAATACACACCCTAATAAATTGCAATATTCATGCACACAACATATTTCCAAAAATAAAACTTAATCATATTAAGATGAACACTCAACAAAAGCAATAAATTAAAAGACATTCATCATGAAACATGTTGCTGAGACTGGAGATAAAAAAAATCTCAAGCTTTATCATACTTTCCTTACTATTGGAAATATGCAAATTCTGTCCTTTAATGCAATACTGAATGTTGACACTACAAGTAAAGCCTTTTCGTAGTTTCAAGATAACATCACAATGGGGAGTAATTATTGTTTTTTTCATCAAAATGGCGAATAATGGTGTAACTCATTGAAATATGGCACACATCATAGACTTTTCTATCCTCTATGGTCTTTTTTTGGCCTTGTTCCACAATCGCAGCTGATGTCCGAGCAACAAGCAAACCTGACGTTCATAACTCTTTGAAATTAAATTTTTGATATCATAAAAGATGAATTTTCAAAACACAAACTGAATGCATTCATAACATCATGTAAAACCAACTAGTACAATAATCACAGGACCAAAAACTTACAAAAACTGCACCACAACGTCCCTTGCATGAAAACACTAAAACATTTCATGAATGAGAACAATTCTAAAATTTCAGGCCAAAATAGATCTGTCGGCTACTAACCATTTCATTTTATTTTTTATAGAAATGATTTGAATTATGTACAAAGCTCAAAATGTCAATCAAAAACAGCATTGCATATGAAAGAATCAATTTCAGTTCGTTTTGAACAACTCTGAGGGGAACGCAGACATTTAAAAGCACACTTCAAATTGGAAAACAATCACATCTGACATCACTCTAACATTAATCTGACATTAATCTGACATCACTCTGACATTAGTTTGACTACTATCTTGCATCACTATGACATCAATTTGACATAACCCTGACATCATTTTCATATCAATCTGACGTTACTCTGATATTAATCTTATATCATTTTGACATCAATATGACATTAATCTGACATCACTTTGATATCAATCTGATATTACTCTTATATCTATCAGACATTACTTTGAATTCAATAGGACACTAATCTGACATCACTCTGATCTCAGGTGAAAAAAGGTAAAATATTGTTTAATGTCTGTTCATTCCTGATGATCAGGTAAGTAGAAGCACCACAGAATGGGACAGATTCAAGCGATAAAAACCAACTGCAACACACACTTACATGTAATGGATACATATATATCAGGAAGTCCTGTGTTTGTTTTTATAATGCACTCCAGTACAGTCTACACACTTAAAAAAACCCAATGTTTCAGTTAAAACAAGTTTCATTTCATTTGTATGCTTATAATATCAAGTTGCAATTCTTCCAACCCCCAAGTTCTCCTAGCTTTTAGATTAATAATTGACCAAACAGTTCATTATCCCTCTTATTGATGAAAAATTAATTCTTTTCACAATCGTTAAGAAACTTATGGACATGACATTCCCTTATATTGCATTCACTATAAAATCCATGGTATCAAAAAATTATCAATAACCCTACCAGTATAAATTATATTCTTTTAGGGCAATAATGTTCTGATAAATACTAAATCATTTTTTAGGCTATAATATCATCATATGCCTCTCTATAATAAAAACTTGTAAAAATTATTGTACATTTCCCTCTATTACACTCTAGTATTCATTCCCATGGCATTACAAAGTGATGAAGGCATGCACACTGATCACATGTACACTGGAGGTGAGGTTTGCTGTAGTAAGCAGGGATCCATTGCAAGAAATTATTTCTATCTAAATTATAAGTACAGAACCACTGACATCTAATCCACAGTATAGTTTAAACTCAAAATACAATTATCAATGGTACTTTTGCAAAATTGCAAAACCTAAGGTGCTAATTCCCAACACTCTGCCTGTAGCAGAAAAATAAAGTGTAAAGATGACACCAGGGCCCCGTAACATAAAGGTTTGCGATTGATTACTAATCTGATAGCGATTGAAATCAATCGCAAGTCTATGGCAAATCATGTACGAAAGTTTGCAATCAATCGCAAAATCAAATAGCGATTAATCGCAAACCTTTATGTTACGGGGCCCAGAAGAGTGTAAAAATAGTTCAGTACTGGTCCTATCTTTACACTTGCATGGTGTATACAAATACAGATTTCAAGCAGTGTTAAATCAAAATCCTAGCTTTTGTGGTACAACCTGTCTTAAAGACAATTTCTTGCAATGCATCCCAACTTCTATGTTGTCTATTAACATTGAATCTTTTTATCTAAAATACTATCTAGCCAATGATGTAAGCACATTTAAGACACACAATGTTGGTATCTTTGGCATTTAATAAGAACCACCAACCATAACAAATCCCTCATACTGTTTTAATCTTATTTTGTTTCTTATGTCGATGCTGAATTTAAATTTTGCTTGTCATACCATGAAAGCCACCAAGAGAAACAACAGACCGCCACATGTTTGCGTTAAACAGAAATGTATTACTTTTTGAAGGTGGCAGAGTATATAATTCTGTCTGCTATATAGCGTTTTGGTAACTGCAATAAATATCTGCACATTGATAATTTTTTGTGCTATTTTGCTTGTTAAGGCAGTATGGTATTATAATTTGTTTGATATAGTATCCCAATATATGCAATGAGCACCGTAAAAATACCTTATTCCGTTTCAGTCTCCAGGTTGAGGTGTTGCTGAAATCCAATTTTACATTTTGCAACATCTGAAGAACTGCTGCAACGGACACTAAAACAAAGTGATTGAATTTGTAACGGCTGTTGGCCCTGTATAGGTATGGAGTAAAGTCTCATCATTTTCAGCATGAATGACCTTTGACCTCCGATGACCTTGAGGGGTTCAAGAGTAGATGGTGATGACCTCCCGTCCACCACCCCTGACCATGAGGACTCGGTCCAAGCCTTCTGTTAGCACTTCAAGGTACTCCATGTCTGAGAAAGTAAGTGCAGTCAAGGAATATCAAGGGGATAAAACTACTGTGAACAGGACAGGCAAAAAGAGAACTAGACAAAATAATTTGGTCATTCCATAAAGGCTACACTTAAATTTGGACCATCTAAGAGGCATATTTCCTTTAAATTATAAGTAAAGGTCTTTATTCTTTACTATAATATAATATAGTAGAAAGGCTTTCATTCAACTGTGAGCAGTCTATTGGTTTATAAACAAAATAATGTTGAAGTTGAATGGTCATTGCATAAAAAGATGTGTTCAAATATCTGAAGTTACAGACTGAGAAAAGCCAACATCGAAACGAATCTGAGTTTTCCAGCTAAAGCTATTGATTATTTTACCATTTTCTTTCCTTTAATTAATTTTGTTTATATCTTAAATTATCTTAATTTTTTTGCGATAAGTGAAAAGTTATTTCAAGCAAGATTAGATGGACCAATCTGTCAATAAAAGTTCTTGTGTTGTATTGTACAGCGCTATTAACCGTATCAGACATCTGAGCAATGTGATTTTTACACTTTATTGCCCTGTAAAAGATAGAGCGGTCCATAAATGACTTTATTGCCCTCGGTCAAATGTCTATGGGATTTTGCGAGTAAAAACAGCGGGCAATAAATTAACATCCGAAATACACGGACCGCGCTCTCGCGATGAGCAACCACTTTTCATTTTGCCATTGGTTTACGTGCATAGATTCAGCGCAGTTTTTGTGCACAGATTGTAAACAAAATGTGGCAGCGCAAAGTTCGCCGAGGTTTGCTTCGTTCGATGACAACGAATTCGATGCAATTTTTTCAAGATAGGAACGCTGAAAATAGAAAAATCTTCAGCTTGATCTGGAAACTGTGGACAAAAAATTCTTGCGAAATTCTACGTTGAGGACGAGGTACGGTACGGTACGTCAGACCGATGCCATGCGCACTCATTACAAATGCAAAGTAATTTCATCAAGCAAGAAATGTTGGTAAATTTACCCTTTTATTTTATGGATTTCGTGTTCGCTCTAGATGTCTGATTTGGTTAATAATAACAATATGGACTATCTCTTTCGGCTAGTCCATATTATATTATTATTATTATTATTCCAAAGGATACAATTCTGCTCTGCGTAAGCCATCTTTGGAGGCCCTGGTAGATTGAGGATGACTAGATGAGCATCGTGTGACTTCTCCACAATCTTCTCGTTCAGACGGACGGCTGTGTGCATGCGCCTCACGTTCCCTAATGATCTGTAATGAAATGATTCAAGGACATTCACATAACCATAAAACGCATGACAATCCTCTGGTTACATCAGTACTTTCACAATCGCTGGTACGCACCTTAGAATTTAGAATAAAGTTCAAAAGAAATCTCACATAAAGACTAACTGCCATTTGCATTCCTGTACCTCACATTCCACAGTGGTCTATACAAATATGAAGTGTTTGAGCATGTTCAAAAATCTATAAACTATGTTTTATAAAGCTTTCATGAGCACCTTATGTTTCAGATTTATTTAAGACTGTAGAAATTATATTACAGTCGGATCAATTCTCTATTGATGTGTAAAGAGACAAGTGTGGAAATATTCCAAGCATGTTCACACAAATTCATAATAATCGAGCTATCCTGCTTTCTGATAATATCAATGATTTAAGAAAAGTGTGACGGGTTCTTATGGCCATTAATAGGGTTGAATATCTATGTTTGCCATAAAAATGATTGTATAGTGTTTAAACAAGATTCAAGAGTTTTTTCTGTGGGACAAGAATGCAAAATTTGTTATCCTTTACAAATTTTGAATCTTTATAAAGTTAGAGAATACAATAAACTGAATTCTTCCATGCCTGCTTGGAGGCATTGTGATAAACTTTCTTGACTTACGGTTCCAGGTGCATGTTCTTGAACTGTTTGTGCGATCTCTTGCCTTCCGGCTTGGCCGAACCATTGGCTCCATTCGCCTTCGGGGATGACGGCGTCTCGGAAGTGGGCGTGTCCTCTAAATTGACCAATGGGGTGTCAACAGCCTCTTCCTCTTCCTCTTCGATGTCATCAAGATCGTCATCATCTTGTACGACTGCTATGTCAAAGGGTGATTCTGTCTGGTTTAGGTCGAAGGAGACTGACCTTTCGCTGGAACGCTTTCGCGTGGGAGAGGAGTAGCCGGTGCTGGTGGCATGGTGGTGGTCAAATATGGCCTGGGCCTAGATAGGATAGAAATTACAGGAAAATGTTTTACAGCAAAATGGATGAATATTGCTGAAGTTAAACTTACAAACAAATGCAAGACACATTTCAAAGATTAATATCTGATTCTAGTAATTTGGTCCTATTACGAAATTATGAAAAAAAAATTGCGAGTACATCTTCTCTGTGATGAGTTTGTGTGAAAATTTTATATTTGTGACAAAAGCAACATGTCCATAATGGGGACAAAGTCAAATACTAACAAAGCAAATCTTTTTTGTGAACATTAAATTTCCCTTAAAATATTGCATGGATTCAACATTAACCGCATTTTTTAAATGACATTTTTGCAAATGCTGTAAATGTCATATAAAAATTCTGTGATTAATGGTGAATGAGTTAAATGAAACAGTCATATGCTCTTACATGCAAAAGTGTCATGCTGAAAAAATGCCTGGCTTTGATTTCAAAGAGAAAGCCCTCAAAATTTTAAGAGTAACTGTTTTAAGGTAGAACCTAGGTGAAAAGTTAGAAATATTCCGGACTTCTTGAGAAAATCAACAATGTTAACCCACCTCCATCCTGCTTTCTTTCTTGGAGAGCTTCATCTGTTTGAGCATCTCATTTCTCTGTTCCATCCTCAGAGTGCGTTCATAGGTGTAAGCCGAGATGTCGCAGTCATGCTGTGGAAAGAACATAAAGACGTTAATCAATGTTTGTTGGATTGCACAGGAAAATGGGAGGAAAATATTTAACCAAATAATTGGGATTGCTGTTACATTGAATTCTTTGAAAAAACTAGCCGAAGGTAAGGATATAACGGGTTGATATTCCAAATAAATCAATACTACTGGAGTACACTTGACAGCTTAAATAAGCATCTCCAAGATTAGAATGAACCTAATACAATAAGTAATTTCAATCTCCTGATACAAGCTTCAATTTAACTCCCTATTTAGTATTATTGAAGGTAGAGAATACCTACGTTCGCAATATACTAAATGTGTAGTAATGCTTATCTAGCATTACTACTTTAATCATCAATATTTCATGGCAAGAGCCTCATTAGAAGCCACTTCTAGATCTGTCTACCTGGTGCTTCCATATAATATCAAAGCTAAACGGAAAGGGATCATGATTCATCATGAATGCCCTTCAACACTGAGCATCTGGAGAACTGCTGGGTATTCACATATAAGCCTGCTAGCTTTATCCATCAATTTAAATGTTTCAAATATTCATTGGTGATGTTGTAGCAGGTGGCCCGCCCCTCTAGGTTGCAGTGAGTGGTTCCAGTGACGTCATCGTCGGGTTTTTCTGGATTGAGACAGCTCTACTAAGATAGCCAGGAATTCAACCCCATTAATCTAAAGGTGAGCCAATCTGATAATATTCAGGATGTACTGTATAAGCACCAGTGTCCGGCCCCTAAAGCAGTTTTGCTCTTCCACAAGCCGCGAAATCTAACATTTGAAGTTTATTTTGAGGCTATTATTTAGCCAAAATTCTGGGATTTTAAGTGATGTGCATAACTTGATGAAATGCGCCCGTATGTTAGAGCAGCAATCAGCGATCACCTAGCAGGGGGCAGGTGTAGCGGGTTCCCTGCCTTGTGATTTGAGCCTCCATAGGGATTGTGTTGAAGCATACGTGTGCTTATTAATGCGCACGCATTTAACTATAGTGCGCACCATAGACAAACTAAATGAGGCTTGAGCGCCAATGACACCTGCAGGGCCGGGTACTGGTTCAAATACAGTATATTTAATGTAAACTTATAGATGCTGCGATCAGGCCTTCAGCTTTAGCGATTTGAGGAGTGGGCTAAATATGAAACTCACCAATTCAACGACTTGAATCTCAGCCTCAATCCTAAGATGATACAGGAAGGTTGTGAGATCCTTCTTGATCTGAACGCTGTTGTCTTCCAGTTCTGTTGGAAAGCAAGATCGTAATAGAGAAAATGAAAGAGATTATCCATCTGTTCATCTGACAATCCCGTTTTGACGTATTTCACAAGAAATTAGAAGGTGCCACTATAGGTCACTATCTCATTGACTACCAACGCAACCATTAAAAGCATTTTGTGACTAATGATTTTTAGTGTGTATGGAAGCTTGCAGATTGCTCACAAATTTGAATACTTTTACATGAAGGTAACATGCATCAGGGGTGTCCAGGGGAAAATAGTGAAGACCCTCATGTGGGAATTATTCCAGACCTTATGTTGAACAATCAGACATTCCTGACATAAACTATAATTATATGTGGTTGTTACCACTTACGAGCAACAGTAAACACCCTCATACGGCAGTTCTTCCAGACTTTGTGTTGACGGAGAAGGAAGGGGAGCAACATCAGCATACCTCCATCGTCTGATTGGCAAGATGGGTCAAGGTTTAAATACGGCACAAAATATATAAAGCACTAATTTAGCCTGTGTATGACAGGTGTGGCATGGTGGTAAATTCCCCCAAACTAAACCAATCACGGTTTGAGGGCAGAAAATTAATCTATGCTCGCTTTTCTCCAACTAGGAGAAAATTGGTCCCTCATATGTTCACTGATACATGTATATCTCTTTTTAGCGACTTGCTAGCATGGATTTGAGGAGACAAAAGTGAAAGCAGCAGATAAATCTGAGAGAAGATTTTTGATAGAGGCCCTTTTTGCCACAAAACATCATCCTTTTTTCTCAATTGGCAACACAAAAATTCTTATACCATTCCTAAATGATTTTGATTAAATGCAATTTTACAACATTAAATTCCATTGCCTGAAGGTGTGTCGAAGATGAAAAAAACTTGTTTAAAAGTTTGCAATATAAAGGATACGGACAATCCACCAGACGTCGATGCAGCCTACGTCGAGTTTCTCGTTGTTAGCAGGGAACAGCTGACAGTTCTTGACAACTAGAAGTGCATTATGGCTCGCTGATACCACACGTACAGTATCTACAGAGGAAAAGAAAAGAAAACATTCAATTTTTTAACCATATCATAGCAAGATCATCTCTTTGTTAATATTTAGTGAAATTGATGCTAATAGACCAGAACTCAGTACAACTTGCGTCAAGTTTCACGTTGTTAGCAGGGAACAACCGACAGTTCTTGACAACCAGAAGGATATTGTGGCTAGCTGACACCACACGTACAGTATACATGAAAAAAAGGCAGTACTTGTTATATCAACCATAATGATATCATGTTCTTGGAATTCTAAGTCAAATGGCTGGATGTTATGTAATAAGGAGGCAATTCAAAGGGCTTGGGAATTGATTCCATGGTTAACACTAAATGAAGAAAAAAATTATCTGCATTTGCTATATCCACATGTCTAACGATAGCCATTCAGAACTTACAACTAATGTACTTAACTTCAGGGAAAGTGGACTTTGGAGAAGGTGATTAGACTAACTCTGGTTGGTTAATAATTAGATGCCAATAAAGGGTTGCCATGGAGAAATGGGTGTGTTGGTATACAAGTAGGTGACAGCATGAGTCATAGGGTCAATTGAAGTCGGGAGATGTCGTTCAACTCACATCTTTGACTGTGGTAGGGTTTTCTCACTCAAATATAAATAGATTTACTTCCACATGGTGCAGAAACTTTCTTCAATTACCTCGGTCTTATATTCTAAATTGTTTCTTCATAATATCTATGATGGCAAGATATTTGTACGTACCTAGGAAGACTTTCCATGATCTCTCATCAGTGTTATGTCTCCATCCATAAGGCCATCCCATCACGACGGTGTTGTGCTTCAGGCCTCCGAGACCACACATCTGAACACTGTGATTAAAAAATAATGTAACATAGTTACACGGTAGTATTGGTATTTAGTAGAAGTTAATAGAAGTTATATCTATCATTTTGATTTTGATGGGGCAGACCATGAATTCTCATCAGTATTATGTCTCCATCCATACGGCCATCCCATCACGACAGTGTTGTGCTTTAAGCCTCCGAGACCACACATCTGAACACTGTGATTAGAAAATAATAAAACATAGTGACAGAGNAGATCCTTCTTGATCTGAACGCTGTTGTCTTCCAGTTCTGTTGGAAAGAAAAATAACAAATCAAAAGAGAGTTAAAAACATAAACTAACCCTTTCATGGGCAATTTCAAACTACTTTTCATGAATTACTTTTCCCCCGCTAATACTGTACTGTAATATAAAAATGTGCTCAAGAGAAAAGTGGTATTGTATTCAAAATTTACCAAACTTATGGCCTGGAATTATTATGTCTGATTGATACATATCTTCATATATTCAAATTCTTTCTATTTTGAGAAAGAAAATAGGCCACTGCAGACTACACGGCTTTTGGTCTTACGACCTTACGACCAATTTTGCAAATAGTGAAACACGCTATAATACGGCGAGGTTTTTGATACTTGAAACTTGACGGAGTACCAGTATCAGGTACCTCGCCGTGAGACAACGTATTATATAGCATGTTTCAGTATTTACAATTGACTGTATTAGCCATACAACAAAAATTTGTGTAGTGTGCAGTGGCCTTCAGTCTAGAGACAGAAAATGAGATGAGGAGTGATAAGAAAATAAACAAAGAGAGAGAGACAAAAAGTATTACTCACGTGCAACAGTAAAGACCCTCATGCGGCAGTTCTTCCAGACTTTGTGTTGGCGGAGTAGGAAGGGGAGCAACATCAGCATACCTCCATCGTCTGATTCGCAGGATGGGTCAAGACAATAACATGAAGATGGCATACATGTTAATTGTTTATTTTTGACCCATATACAAAATGAATCCTTTGGGGCTGCACCTGCCCTCTTTCTCTCATTCTCCTTTCCCCTCATTCCCTCCTAGTATCCTCTTTTCATATCACCCTTGTCATTTACAAATTAGACTATTCTCCCTCATCCTCTCATTTTTTTATTTTTAGAGCATGGTGGTGTTTCACCAAGTCTTTCTTAAAGTTACGCACAACTTTAAGAAAGTCTGCAGTATGTTAGCGGCTGGAACACATGTAACATTGTTGTTCAGATCAGCACAAGAAATGGTACCAGTCTTTCATAAGTTGGTGAAACACCCGCCCTGGTTGCCTAATGTCCATAGAATATAACAGGCATATCATGGCTAATGCTATGCTTGACCAAGGGGATTGGTCAGTATTGTATTGCAAAGGATACGGACAATCCACCAGACGTCAATGCAGCCTACGTCAAGCTTCTCGTTGTTAGCAGGGAACAGCTGACAGTTCTTGACAACCAGAAGAGCATTATGGCTAGCTGATACCACACGTACAGTATCTGCAGAGGAAAAGAAAAGCATTATTCAATTTTATGCATTTTATAGCAATATCTTCTCCTTGGTATTTTTAAGTCAAATCAATCCAAATAGACTATCAACTAGACATTAGCACAACCTACATCAAGCTTCTCGTTGTTAGCAGAGAACAGCTGACAGTCCTTCACAATGAGAAGGGCATTGTGGCTAGCCGATACCACACATACCATATCTGCAGAGGAAAAGAAGAGCTTTATTCAATTTTTTGACCAACTCATAGCAATATCATCTTTTTTAGTCAAATTAATCCTCATGGACTATCAACTAGACATCGGCACAGCGTACATCAAGCTTCTCGTTGTTAGCAGGGAACAGCTGACAATTCTTGACAACAAGAAGAGAATTATGGCTGGCTGATACCAGACGTACAGTATCTGCAGAGGAAATAATAATAATAATATGTAAATTTATATAGCACATTCACTACATGCATATACTCTACTGCGCTTGATACTGGGTACCATATTATTACCCTGGCTATAACTGCCGAGCAAGCCAGTCAGGCCTTCAAGCATTCGAAGGAATAAATTCCTGCCAGCTACCCATTTTCACCTAGGTTGAGTGCAGCATAGTGTGGATAAATGTCTAGCTGAAGGAAATTAATGCCATGGGTGGGATTTGAACTCGCGACCCTCTGGTTGAAAGGCGAGAGCCAGAACCACTACACTACGGCGCCTCCATGTCAAACATAATGACAATATCATGTCCTTGGAATTCTAAGTCAAACGACTAGATGTTATGTAATAAGGGTGCCATTCTCCCTATCGCATATAGCTCTCCGAATCTGAACGCATGCGGCACACTAGTTATTTTGGCCCAGATTCTTGGCACGGGTACTTCCGATGACATTCACGCGTTTTCAATAGTGTATTGCTTTCACAAGGTGATTTCGGCTATATGCGATAGGGAGAATTCAAAGGGCTTGGGAATCGATTCCATGTTTAACACTAACATACTTTGGAGAAAAAAATCACCCACATTTGCCATTCTCACTCAAATGCTGACTGAATATAAATATGGTACAGAAACCTTATTCAGTGACCTCTGTCTTATAATGTGTTGTTTCTTCATAACAAGTCTATAATGGCAAGATATCTGTACATACCTAGGAAGACTTTCCATGATCTCTCATCAGTGTTATGTCTCCATCCATAAGGCCATCCCATCACGACGGTGTTGTGCTTTAGGCCTCCTAGACCACACATCTGAACACTGTGATTGAAAAATAATATGACATAGTGACACAATAGTATTGGTATTTAGTAGAAGTTAATAGAAGTTATATCTATCATTTTGATTTTGATGGGGCAGACCATGAATTCTCATCAGTGTTATGTCTCCATCCATAAGGCCATCCCATCACGACGGTGTTGTGCTTTAAGCCTCCGAGACCACACATCTGAACGCTGTGATTAGAAAATAATAAAACATAGTGACAGACTAGTATGGGTAGTTAGTAGTAGTTATATCTATCATTTTCCTATCATTTTGATGTGGTAGACTATCATTTCTCATCAGTATTATGTCTCCATCCATAAGGCCAACCCATCACGACAGTGTTGTGCTTTAAGCCTCCGAGACCACACATTTGAACACTGCAATTAGAAAATAATACAGCGTCACAGTGGTATGGGTATTTAGTAGAAGTTACTTCTATATTTTTGCTAATGATGGGATAGACCATGATCTCTCATCAGTATTATGCCAATCAAGATCATTGGTTCACTTTTTAAATCCACAGACCATGAGCATATCAGAATGTTCAGAATGTACCATGGGATTACAATTTGTGATAGGGAGAAATAAGATGAATATGCACTTGATAACATCTTTCTTGCAACACTCCCTAGCTGAAGAAAGGTTAATTTTTACAGAAGTATTTTGATGGAATAAACCATGCAGAGGTCTCCAACATTTTTGGAAAACAGGGTGGGAAAAAGGAGAAGGAAGGAATACTAGAGGGCATACACATTTAAAGAGTATCTGAGGTCAAAAAATATAATTTGCATATCACCTACGAACATAAAATGAACTAAAAATAACTTTATCGGATATGATACGGATTACTAGTTACTAGTTAAGGAGTTAGAATAAACAAATAAACGCCTCGTTCACGATCGACGCATAGAGCCTAATCCCGAGTAAGGCGCAGTGCGTGACTTCTTGAATGCGGTAGGCACTTATTGGTCTCCGGCGGGACACACCGTGCGCGGATGTAGGCTACCTTCATAGGCAGCGCAGACGGACGTGATTCTCAAAGAGTTTTATAAAGCTTTTTCGATTCTTTGATCGCCTCCACTCCTTTAAAAAGAATACCCTGTTAATCTCTAAAACCTCCCTCTTCATTCGCTTCACCTTCTCCTACATTCATCTCACTTTGTACGTTCGCTTCCTTTCAAATTTGCCTCTACATTCGCATCGGTAGAAATTCGTAAAATCCAGCGAAGAATCCCGTCTGCGCATGCGCGGTGTGTCCCGCCGGAGACCAAGAAGTGCTTACCCTTGAATGCGTGCACGTTCTAGCCATGCACATCCCTCCCTATATCTTAAACGTTTGAGCTAGGCTTCATACAAATTGCTTTTTGATTCATCATGAGAAGCATTTAATTTGCAAAATTCAACATTTTAAAAACCAACCATGCTTTTAATGTCATGGCATGTTTAGGAGAGTTAGCTTTAATTGTGTATACTATGGACTAGCAAATTATTTTTTTGACCTCAGATAACCTTTAAATAAGATGGTAAGAGACTGTTATTGCAGTTGAATCGAACAGGACAAAATATCACTTTCACAGCTACATAGAACATTCTAGAGCATCATTCGAAAGTGAAGTAAAGGAAGGAAATTGATGTTTGCATAAACGTTCATTTCCCTCGGGAAGTAATAATTGACTTTCAATTGACACCAAGGAGCATTGGTTTTGAAGTTCAAGTTAGAAGATATCAATATTGTGTGTTACTCTGGCTCTAGAGTAGGTATTCCAATATGAATGGAGTAATATCTATCTATCTATCTAGCCTGTTTCACTCCACTGCTGAAGGAAGGCCTCCTCATCAGTTTTCCATCTCTTTCGATCTTGTGCTACTCTTTTCCATGTGACACCACAGAATTCTTTGAGGTCGTCCATCCATCTCCTAATTTGTCTGCCTCTTCTCCTGGTGTGTTGCCTTGGGGTCCAATCCGTTATTTTATGTGCCCATCTGCTATCTCCTCTTCTTGCTAAGAGCCCTGCCCATCTCCATTTCTTTGATTTTATTTCTTTTACAATATCTTGAACTGCTGTTTTCATCCTCAGATCTTGGTTTCTAATTCTGTCCTTTTTTGTGACTTGAATCATAATTCTCTCCATTGCCCTCTGAGTAACTCTCAGTTTTTTTCTCCATCTTTTTCGTTGTGGTCCATGTTTCTGCTCCATATGAGAGCACAGGAAGAATGCACTGGTTGAAAATTTGTTTCTTCAGGACAATTGGCAGCTTATCATCCCTGAAGATGAAGTTGAGTTTTCCAAACTTTACCCAAGCTAGCTGAATTCTTCTGTTTACCTCTCCCAATATGAATGGAGTAATATATCAAACAAGATGGTAACAATATTAAAATATGATTGCTTCTGAAAGAAAGAGGACAATATAGCTACATAGAAAATTCTATAGCATCATTCGAAAGTGAACTGGATGTTTGCATAAACATTCATTTCCCTCAGGAAGTGATAATTTGACTTTCAATTGACACCAAGGAGCATTGGTTTTGAAGTTTGTGTTGGAAGATATCGATATTGGGTGTTAATCTAACTCTAGAAACCAATCTGAATTGAGCAATATGTTTGCCTTAGGCATTGGAGAAGTAGCAAACAAATGCATCGTGCTGATATACACAGTAACACAATATGAAATAGAGATTATAAACTTTCCTTCATAACTACATAGAACTGATGAAATTGTATGAGACTATCACAAAAAGGCCATTGACCTTGAATTTCATTTTGGTGTGATTATATCACATAATCGATCCTAATCAGTCACACTGCAAGATTATGGGTGGAGAAAATCTACTTCCTATCCTTTCAGTCTGAAAAAATGTGGCTTATGCTTTAAAAAATTGGAAAGAAAAAGTATTCCCTAAGGGGTGAATAGTACAATTATAATGAAAATTCCATAAATTTGGAATATCAGATGTAAGAGGGTGCAAAGAGTAATATCCCCTCCAAATTGTAATGCTTTGGAGGTCTAAAAGAGAAAATGAAGTATAGTTACCATGCAGCAAGTCCCTCGGTAGCATTGTTTGTGACGAGAACTGTGGAAAATCCTTTCACCTTCTCCTCATCCATCATCTTCTTCAATTCCTGTTAAAAAACAAACAATAAGAAAGGTAAACATTTTCCTTTCTGTTTGCCAGTACTGTGACTCCAGTGCTACAGACAATGTTAAATATTTGAGTATGAAGCTAAAATATGCATTGCATTTTTTTTCACTTGTTTATCATTGTTGTTTGTGTTTGTGTTACTTTTGCATAAATTCACATTCATTTGTCATCGGCTTGCCGCAGGTTATTCTCTGCAAACTCTGACATATCCTTCATAATTGACTTATGATTTCCACATACAATAACTGTATTGGCGAATCAATGGGATGGAATCCATATTTCATAAGTGCTGAGCACATAATATAGAATTTATTCAATATTGTCGCCAGCGGCCCACATACATGTAGAGGTGCACACGCTACTGCTGTGTGCAGAGCACATGTTAGCTTTTAATACGAATACACCTACAGAGTCTTTCAGTCCATCACAGATTTTCTTTCATTGGAGCAATCAGTAAGGACAAATTGTGCAGATTTCTTCTGCAAAAGTTTGCCACTGATAATTATGTTTGTTTTTTTCAACTTTGGGAAATTGCATTACAATGAAGTAAGAAATTAAATTAATGAATAAATTAATGAAAAATAATTTTTGCAAAGAAATGTATTGGTAGCATTGCTCGAGATATATATAGATGAATATACCTGAGCTATAAATCTATTGCATTTTCATCATAAAAAGTACCTTCAGTAAAGTCACAAAAAAAACAATGATGGGGATTGGGACAGCTTCAATCAGGGATTATTCAACAGGGGCATACATCTGTACATTAACATTCAATTGATTTACAACATATAGGTCCATTCTTTACAAACCTACTGGGTTACGTTGCTTGTGATTGTCTAATTCTATCTCCTTGGTATTAACAGGTTTGTTATTTAGGAAATGCAATACTATGCATGTGTATGAGCCTGTATTCCAAAAGCTGGTTTTACTTATCCCAGTAATTAAACTAAGTCATTGTTATTTAGACCCTGGCTATTCAAATTAAACTAATGGTCTGAATGATGAGTAAACCTGAGATAACTTAAACCTGGCTATCAGAACACGGGTCAATTTTGGGGTGTTTGAAGTTTAACTACTAACTTGACATTATCACAAACAGATAGAAGTATAGATCAAGCAGATTTGAGGTACAGGGGTTTGGGCTTAATTTTTTTTCACTACCAAGATGGCCTCAAATATGCTACTCAGTTTTTACATTCATAAACAGTGATAGAGAAAGGTATCATAAAGAGGTAAAACATTGCAACCAGAATATCCCTAATACCCATCCATGCATATAAAATTGATAGAGATGTGCCAATCAAAATTCATATTTCATCACGTTTTATCCAATTGCTGCATGGTGATGGTACATGTATAAAAATATTCATAATATTGCACCCGTTTCTGTAGAATACAATTTAATCATCCACTGACATTCTCTAATTATGGTTCTCAATTATAAGAGAATTCTAAGTGGATAATTTAAATTGTTCATGTAAACAGGTGGATGGATTTGTAATGGGCTATTTATACTCCGAATAGATACTGGCATCCTAGAGAGTGATGTACCTTTTATCCAAATTTGATCCTACATGGAGGTAATGAATACTTTTTCGATTGGCATCCCCAAACAAAACACCCAGTTTTTTTTTACATGCACAAAATGAGTTTGAGTAATGACTACACATTTGATAACTGTGATGAGCGCATAAAACTCCAAAGTGTTTTAAATACTGTTTGGTGATTTGCATAAAATAAATTCATTTTTTTTATTTGCTGCATAATTTGCTTCATGACAAATTATTAGATTTTTTCCATCATGATTTAAAACAAATTAAAGAAATCAGAGCAAACAAAATAGCCATAATACGTTCAAAAATTATTTAATACAGAAGCAATAAAGAACATTTCTGCAATATCTTTTCATCATTTCACATGAACAAACGGAAATTTTGCAATAAAAGAATGAATTAAATGATGTCAACACATGTCCAAATTGGCATAAAAAGATAAACGTTAGTACAAATAGCTGAAATATAATGATATGGAAGAAATAAATTGCCCGTATTTCTGTCACTGAAATTAAAGTAACCTGTTTCGGAGTAATGAAGCTAATAATTAATAATATAATTAATAAAAAAAAGAAAAAGATTGAAGTTAGACACATGTATACAAAAGGGTATCTTTAGTAATAAAAACACAGTTAATTTCTTAACCCTATATGCTTTATTTTCAACCACACATTTATGATTCCTATCTTCCTATCACAAAATCTAAATAAAAGCAGGAAAAACAGAATTTTGACAACTATTTAATGCATTTAATCAACATTTTCAAATGCCACATGTCAAGATAATCTTGCTATTTACTATAACTAAGCTTTTTCGAAACAAGGATTTAACTTTTGAAAATATTAGTTTTCATTGATTTAGATGGCTAATGCTAGCTAAAATTTATGGCCCGTTATCCAAAAACAAGGTTTAATCTAACTCCAGACTAAGGTACATGTAAATTGTCATTTAGCCCAGGCCTATTGAAAGTTAAACCAAGGGTTTACAAGACAAAGACCTGGGTTAAGTTAAACCTCACACTCTCTGAATACGAACCTATCGCTTTAAGTCTAGATTTTCACTAAAAACCACCACCACAATAAATTATGTTAAAAAGTAACATATAAATGTATGCATTCTAGGACTTCGGGAAGTGAATGCACTATTGTATACTATGTCTATTGAATTTGAAAATGTGAAATCTCTAAAACTATAATATCTATTCACTTCTCATTTGAAAAACGTCTGCTTTTCTCTAGTACGTTTTAAAATTAAATGAAAACTGGAATATGCCCTTCCAACACATAAAACAAAACCATCCCCTTTCATTTCAACGTCATGCACATGATAACTTTTTATATTTGCACAGAAATAACAATTAGTAAAATGAATTATAGTCGAACTTTTCACTAAAATACTTTTTTTTAAATTTACATGAACATTTTTTAAAAGCAATTGTGGAATAAGTGGGATCTGCACAATTCTGTTTAAAAAAAAAAAAAAAACAGTCACCAGAGAGTATGACCACAACACGATAAGGTATAATGTAGGGTCTTTTCATTGTTATTTACATGGGATCAGAGCAACTATCAAACTAGGTACTGTAACTAAATCAAATGCCTGTATTTAACATAAATTTGATTATGAAGTTGTCATGCAGATATTTGATTTGCTTAAAGGAAATATACATGGAGTTTGACCGGTACATGGAGTTTGACAGGTGCTTAGGGTCTATACAGTATAGGTACATGTATGATTTAGCTGGATAATCTACAGAGAGATTTTTAAGACATTTACAATGAAGTAAGTTTACACACATGGCATGGAAAGTTTGGTTTGGGGGTACCTGGGAATTTTTAGTCAAACTATATTGATTAAACACAACAATTAAGATGAGGTAGCAATGAACAATTGATTTGGTAATATTTTCAAAACATAGTGATCCTACAACTCCACAAAAATTATGCTGCAAAGGGTAGCACACAAAGAACACGCACACATTAAAAAGGCCAAGAACGGAGCCTCACTCTGAGTTAGTTTCCATGTATCGATCTTGAGCTAGCCGTCTCATTGCTTCAAACTTCTAAACTACTAATCCTCATTATATCATACAAATTATATATTTCTACCTCAGATACTTGATGAATGAAGCATAATTATCTTAATTGAGCTTGCCATATCTTACACAAACTGAACGACCAACTTGACAATAAAATGTATGTTTGATAATGTTTCCATAATTTCTAGGTATTAACAGCTGCGAGGGTTAGTTGGGATTAATTGATATTATGAGGAGCAGTGAAGATTGGCTTTGTGAGGAGAGCTTTCTTAAAAGCAAAATAATTGATAAATCTTCTTTTAATCGTTGTTGCAGCGCAGGTCATGCATCTGTGTTTAATTGCAAATGATGGTGAGTATTAAAGTAGAAGGATGAATAGAATAATGAGAATTTGCATGAATAGACAGGGAATAAATACCAATATCAGGGGTGAATCGATTATAGAGTCTGAGATAATTAATATTTCATATCTTTCACTGATGCAAGAAGGATGAATTATGCTAAACTGCATGGCAAAAGATTAGCTTGAACTCTTAAAACTGCAACCGTTAAAACCTTTCAAAAACGAGGGGGATATATTTGATGAAATTCAACATGCACATCAAATTCTGAATGATTATTAAGTGAACGATGAAAATATCTATAAAACATGAAAAACGTTAACGTGGGATGATCCACAACGTGAAGGAATTGAATGTTAACCTCACCTCCCTGGCGGCATGTGCTTCTCCGTACCCTACCTGATCGTGTTCACATTTTTGGATGTGAGGTTGTTTTGGAAAGGAGACATGGTGTTTATTATACAAAACAAAAAAATTCTTCACAATTGAATACACTTTACAATACTTCAAATAATTATTTGACGATGATTAGAAGACACATCTTTAATCATTCAAAAACAAAATTACAGGTGTATACAATTGTAAAGTTGTTATTTTCAGAACAATATCTTAAATCACCACTATCAAAACAGATAAACAATAATGGAAAAAAATTATAAATAACAGACCTACATGTATCTAGTCCACAAATGAATTAAATAATATTAAAAGTTTACTGTAAGTCTTTAGGGCATGGGAATTTTCTCATTATAAAGCATTTTAATCAAATGCAGTTTCCTTTCAGGAATCATTATTGTTTAGGATATAAGATAGTCATTGCTTCTGTTGAGGGGAAGCATCAGATTAGAAGCAGGATTGCCATTTGTAACCAAACACAGCCAGAAAAAAAGAGATTACTGGTATTGAAATTCTAAAATATCCAATTTTTCTAGGATACAAGTATCCAAGCTTTAAATCAGTCTTTTAAAACAATTTATCGATACAATTTTACTGGTGCAGTTATAATGAAATCTAAAGTAGATATTCAGTCTATTTTATAAAAACATCTTTAACAGAAACTCTGATTATCTGTTGTCCAAAATTGAGGGTCCTTGTATTCGATAAGAGCATACTATGGTCTGCCAACACATAAAACAATTCAAATTGCAAAAAAAAAAAACTAAATTCAAAACTTTCCAGAAAATATTCCAGATAACTTTTCCCACATGACACAAAGAGTTAAGATTGTCTTGAACGCATCAAAAAAAAAATGATTTCTGAATATTGTTACACCTCAGAGAGAGAGAGAAAAAAAATTGGCGTTCTCTCTGCAAGTACAATGCTTATTTCTGACTGTATTTTAAATGCTGGGTCACATATTTCAAAGCAGAATTGAGATCAGCAAAGAAGGGGTATACCATTTCATAGAAACTATGATATATACTAATAGATTACTCACAGAAAATTGAAATTGCCCATTGAAATAAATAATATTGTAAGTAAAAATATGAAATAATTTTAAATGAAAATTATGAAGTGGGAGGAAAAGAGGAGATGGAACAACTATCTACAGGTTCTAATCTAGACAATGACCATAGTCCCATGCTTAGCAATTCATGTTAGCATAATGGAACAGATGCACAGTGCATAGACAAGAAAACAAATCTCCAAGTCATATACATGTGATCACCCAATTGTCAGAACACCGACATGGCAGCAAGCAAAATGGACTTAAGCTGCTGGCAGGGGGTCTCTCGATTGCAATTATCTTGCAGCCTGTTGGTGCACCATGGCTGATCTGCTCTTTAATGCAACATTGTATGATGGTGTGGACAAGTCTTAAATTTATGATTTAAATTCCAATTCAATTTAATTCTTATCCTGGTACATGTATGTCAAGTTACGAAATGCTGTCTTCTTAAAAAACAAGCCCAAGGACTCAAATGAGAAGTAAAATAAATTCATGCTTTCTTGTACAAGTCAGAGTTTAGGGGGGAAATAAGTCTTCCCGTCTTTATTTTTGTTTGCTTTGGCACATCGCTGTTTAAAAAATAATTACAGCAAATTTGGAAACAAGCCAAGATTTGTTCTTCCCACACACAACTGCTACATAGATATAAAAAAAGGTGCGACTTTATGCCATCTCAGTATATCTCATTTCTCCAGAAATGCCTAAAGATTAAGTTCCAAAAGCAATGTAGAATATGAACTGATTAAAACAGATAAGGTCTGCTCATAAGAGTTAAAATTCCGGTTATTTTGCAGAGAAGTCTGCAACCCATTAGAATAATGTATAATAAATATTTATGCATAAAATATACATTATTAAAAAGTAGAAGAAACAATATAAATGAAAGGGAGCTTACATGATTGGCTGCCTGAGATTCACCATATTTGATTCTGAAATCTCCTTCCAAGACAGATCCAACAAGTGTTAGACCCTTGCCTGCAAAAGGAATAGAATAGGAAATAAATGGCCATGGAAACTTTCCCTTTGTGGAAAAAGTATCTTAGTGCTATTAGAGTGATATTAGAGCACTGAAAAACATGGTTTTAATCGCAGTGTTTTAAATACCATTCTAATCAATTTAATTGAACATTGTTATTATTACTTAGGAATACATGTAAGTTGTTTTTATTAATCTATAAATAAATTTAACACGAATTCATTCAGTTGTTATTATTACAAAGGAATAGGTTGTCTTTATTCAGCTATCAACTGATTTCAACAAAAATGCATCCTCATCTTTCATTTATTCATATAAAAGGAACCATCCCACTCCCACCATACCAAGCATCTCATTGAATTTCAGTTTGAAGGATCTTCCACTATCTTTTTAAACACCCAACGTGTTCATGTCTTAATTCAACAAAATATTTTAAATAAAATCCATTATCTTTCATTCATTCCACTCATATGAACCTAGGCCAACTCTTTTCCAATAGATTACGACACCAAGTTCATCAATGGAATTTCCGAGAGGAAGTACAATAAAACCAGGGATACCCCAAAAGGAAACTACACACATGGATATCTCATCAATCCAAATCTATTACCAATATAATTGATGACTTAATCTCCCATCTACCGCTATCAAAATAGCTTCAATAACAGTATCACCCAGGACTGAATAAGCATAAATCCCTCATAATCGCAGGAGAGAGGGTTGATGGGAGAGATAAGGATTGTACCGCAGGCTATTGTGGTTGTAATGACTTCCTGCATTGTATTGTCAATGAAAACAAGCCTCTGAGGTCACTCCAATAGAGATGTCATGTGACTGGGCAATTCCGCATGGGATGAACTTCAATCCTCTGTGTAAGCTGAAAGTTTCGCAGTGGTTTTATTTTCTGAATTTCACGAATTTAATCTATCTCGTAATGATGCACATTCTAATGTGTTCAAATACTGTCAAAAACGTAAAAATAACAACATACCAATGTGTCAAAATGATCCGAATTCCCAAAAATATCTGTCCACAAAAATATTGCATTGTACAGTATATTTCATGCATAGACTTTTTATCTCAGCAAAGGTTAATATTTTGATACATTATCAATAAAAAAAAAATAATAATAAAAAAAAGGCTCTGGGGTCAATCTAAAAGGACTGTAAAGCAATGGAAAAATGAATATGGAAATAAATTATACATTTCATAAGTAGACTTTTCATCCATCTGAAAATTAATATTTTGAGAAGAAATGAATACAATGAAATACTTAGCACACCTGCCAATTATTTTGAAGATTATGTCTCATTCCTGGTTTGCTATTTTTTTTTCTCTCTATATGATAATAGAAGAAAAATCTACCTGAAACAACACTTTAGAAAATATAGATGAAAGTTTCATATCAATATTTTCTCAAAAAAGATAAACCAGTAAGGTATCTTACAGTTGGTAGATATGACTAAGCATTTGAAATACTTCCTTTAATAGAGAGGAATGAAAAATAATTAATTTCATTGACTTACCTGCTTTAAGTTGACTTGCGAAGGTTAGTAGTCTGCGATGTTTAGGAACAAGATCATCATTCAGCTTGCATAGAACCAAAATTTGAGGACTGCAAATTGAGAGAAAATGCATTATGTATAGAGATGGGGAATATAAAATAATACTGAGAAGAAAGTTAGCTTCCTCAACAATCTACAACAAAACATTCAAATACAAACATCATTTGTTCCTTACATAATAAGAAAGTCAAAAGCCATTTTTTGTGCGTCAAGAAGATTTCTGTTTCCATTTGTGTTCTGTCTTTCATCTTTTGCAATTACAAAATGAACGATAATTTTTTTAATAGCCATCCTTTTCCTACTTCAACAATGACATAGTGAAAAACTTAGATTGACAGTGATATTGAACAACTTGAGTTACTTACCGCCAGTTCTTGGTGTGCGGAGGACCTTCCTCAAGCTTAATAAGACTGTAGCGGGCAGCAGTAAGGGAAAGACCTCTAAGTCCATCTCCCCATTCCTTCTCAGCTCTATTGGATTAAAGATAGACAATAACATCACAGACAAGGGTGGTCAAAAATTTTGTTGAATTATTCACATAGGCCATGTTGTAGCGCATCATAGCATATTAAGTAGACTGTAGCAGGCAGCAGTATGGGAAAGACCTCGAAGTCAACCTCCCCAATCTTTTCTCAACTCTACAGGAAAATGATGAGAAACCAAATATTAATTGCTACATTCTAACACTGCTAACTTTAACAATCGACACTCAGTGGCTGACTGTGATTGTTAATCTGTTTAAATCATTGTTCCTTCAATACTCATCAACATTAAAGCTAACATCAATTAGTTTGAGGGGAGGTAGAGCTTCATATATTTCATTGTTTAATTATTCATTTTAACGTATGAAAGACAGTTTGCGAATATGCCAACTACTTTCACATCAATTTCTTCATCCTGACTTACTGATCTTTACCTTTAAATTAGATCTAAATAAAGTGGTTGGAAGTAGTCACTTTTCTCTTACCCTTGATATTCAATGTATTTGTGGATGAATGCCGCCACTCCGATTGCAATAAGGGCATAGTACCAACTGGAGATGAACATGAGAGCGATGCAGAGAGACTTACCCTTGATATTCAATGTATTTGTAGATAAATGCCGCCACTCCGATTGCAATAAGGGCATAGTACCAGCTGGAGATGAACATAAGAGCAATGCAGAGAGACTTACCCTTGATATTCAATGTACTTGTAGATGAATGCCGCCACTCCGATTGCAATAAGGGCATAGTACCAACAGGAAATGAACATACAAGCAATGCAGAGGGACTTACCCTTGATATTTAATGTATTTGTGGATGAATGCAGCCACTCCGATTGCAATAAGGGCATAGTACCAACTGGAAATGAACATGAGAGCAATGCATAGAGACATGCCGAGGAATGAGAGAACCCAGTGGTAAAAGCGGAAGCGGGGTCTCCAGTTAGGCGTCTTGAGCAACGTCTGGAGGGCACAAGCCAGGTTGACAAAGCCATAACACATCAGGAAGAACCTGAAGGAATTTACAAAGAAGATTTAACCACAATGATCATTATCATTATCATCATCATCATCATCATCATCATCATCATCATCATCATCATCATCATCATTATCATCATCATCATCACCATCATCATCATCATCATCATCATCATCATCATCATCATCATCATCGTCATCATCATCATGGTCATTATCATCTTTATCCTCATCATCATCATGGTCAACATCATCATCATTGTAATTATCACTATCATCAATTCCACCATCATCACAACTACCATCACCATCATCGCATCATCATTCTAATTTTGACATAAGTACTCAACTCACATGGTGATGATCGGAGCAACCAGATCCAAACTGGCAATGAGAATACCAATCTCAGAGATGAAGGCCGTCAACAGCAGAGCCCAGGTGGGTTCCCCCGTCGCCGAACCCCTTGCGAATACCGACAGGAATGGTATGATGTTGTCCTTGGCGATGGCTTGGAGCAGGCGTGGTGCACCAGTAAGGGACTGTAGACCTGCTCCCACGGTGGATAGGAATGCACCGATGAGCACCACCCAGACGGTGGGGAAGCATACCTCAGCAGCGATTAGACCACCGCCTATAGCTTGCCCATACCTGAAAGGAGAGGGGAGAAACACTCCAAGGATGTTTTTATTCTACTGTTATGAGGCAAGTGGCTTTGAAAAGGTCTTTGCTATCTTCTTGTTAAATTGTATTTGCTTCTTGTGACTACTTCAAGTATCCAAATATTGACATATTTCACATACATGTATCTATGTTACTAGATTGCAGCAGGCAGCAAATACACTTCATCAAGGAGATAGCTGCAGACTTTTCTCAAAGCAAATGTTGCTGGATGAAGAAAGAAAGTTAATTATACATGTAGTCATATAGTCATATTATTTGAAAGTATAGGAATGACATTGGGAAAATACAATAGAGAAGATGATAGATAAATGAGATGTTGTACAGGATGGTTTATCGTTGATGAAAAAAAAATCCTTTCCCATCAGAATTTAAAAAAAAAATGAAATACAATTGAACTTAATGAACAAATGCATTAATATTCATTTATACGATTTATGTAATATAAAGAACATATTTCTTGATTCTCACTAATATAATCAAATTTGAAAGAACAAATGTAATAATACTTACTTGTCACGTAATACTGGACCAGCAACGGTACCAGAGAAGAATAATACAGAAGACAGATCTAGCAAATGAGTGAATTAAGGAGTGAACAAGATGTCTCATTAAATATTAAAATAAAACTTTACAATAGACTTCTTTCATCAACAAAGACAACTTTCACTTATCATCATTGTCATCATCGTCATAATGGTCATCATCATCATCATCATCATCATCATCATCGTCGTCGTCGTCGTCGTCGTCATCATCATCATCATCATCATCATCATTATCATCATCAGCAGCAGCAGCAGCAGCAGCATTATCATCAGCAGCATCATCCTCACCATCATTGCAACCATGACCTTCAATATTATTATCGCCATCAACATTGTACTCTCGTTTCCTTATCACCTTTTTAAAAACTAAAATAACCATCATAATCGCCACAACACAAAGAGCAATGTCACTGCAATCTCCATTATCATCACCACTGCTACCAACATCACCACAATTACTATCACTATCATCATCATCATCATAACCACAATCACCCTCACTACCAACAAACCACAAACTACATTAACACCACAAAATATCATACTCATCTGTATTCAGTCAACTATCTTCATCAACACCATACAAAAAATGTCATAATAGAAACTCATCATAATGGAAGAAAGAATTATACAATATAATGAAACCATGATATAATTTGTCAGTAAAGGATACAAATCAAGGTAGTTGTGAGAATAGCTCCAATGGTTCCTCTAGGGATGGAATACTGAGCATCTTTCAAGTCTCCTGATCGGTTGCTACCAGCCATGATACCTGATAAAAAAAAAGAATAGTTGAAAAGATTAAATATTAAATGTTAAAGATTAAAGGAGAAATAGTAAGGTAAGAATAGCTCCAATGGTTCCTCTAGGAATTGAACACTGAGCATCCTTCAAATCTCCTGATTGGCTGCTACCAGCCATGATACCTGATCAAATAATAATAAGTATTCATTACAATGTAATTAAGGCAATAAGGAATTAGCATGGCCTACAGATTGGAACTTGTATCTTCTTATCAGAGAATTCTTGGTTCCGATCCCAGTCATTGCATTAATTTGATTGTAGATTCAATGTAATGTATCACAGGAGAAAGTTTGGACACTTCCTATACATGGTAGTTATGCTAGCGGGAAAAAATTTCTGACAAGACAGATTCGAGGCATTATTTTTCTGAAAAATTTCAAGGAATTGACAAATCAACACATTTTTGTATCCCCTTACCAAGCATACAAGGACTGAAAAAGTATGGATTTAGGTCACCTTGTATGTGAAGAGCGATTCACAGCTAAAGACTTCATAATGCAGAGGTTGGAAAGAATCAGATCTTCTTCTCATCATCTTGTGTTTTTCTTACCTGTGACTGAAGGGAAGAAGATAGCCAGGAGAATGGTGAAGGTGGTTGTAATGTCAGCAACAATCTGATTAGGTTTGCCCTCCTCCCCTGGTAGTACCTCGCCAGCATCACGATACAGATTCCAGGCATTCACTGCAGAACGAGGAAATAAGAATGCAAACATAAGTATAGTCAGATAATCATGTGAAGATTTACACTGATATACGCACACTGATAAATTATATACAGAAGTGCCATATAATGCTGGTTGTCAAGGCTAGTATTTTGAAAGAAGCTTTGCGGTAAGCTATGGCTTGATGAACTCAAAAGTGTTGAGTCTGCACTGCCTTCTCCCATCTTCGGACATTGTCTGCTGGACTAGATGTTCTGACAATGCAATTAGAATAACACAGAGTCAGACCAAACGACATGCAGACTAACCAAATCATCAACAACAACAAAACATCAACAAGAAAACAAAGGACAACAATAATAACAACAATATCTTCCATTTGAAAGCATCAGACGTGATTCCCGGTATAGCCTTCTCCCACCTGAGGATATAGTCTGACCTGATGCTTGTACAATCAGTGCCGCTGGCATAGAACGTGCACAGACGCAGACCAAACCATCAACAAGATAAACATCAACCTCAACAATATCAATAACAACGATATCTTACATTTGAAAGCATCTGACGTGATCCCCGGTATAGCCTTCTCCCATCTGAGAATATAGTCCGATTCAATGCTCGTACAATCAGTGCCGCTGGCATAGAACATACACAGAGGCAGACCAAATGATCAACAACAAAAACATCAACAACAAGAAAAGAACATAAACAAGAATAAAAAGATTTCTTACATTTGAAAGCATCTGACGTAATTCCCAGTATAGCCTTCTCCCATCTGAAAATATAGTCCGATGCTCAATGCTCGTACGATCAGTGCCATTTGCATAGGAAACGCACAGATACATGTACAACAACATCAACAAGATCACCAAAATTACAATAAGAACGATAAAAGTATAAACGAAACAAAAGATTTCTTGCATTTGAAAGCATCTGACGTGATCCCTGGTATAGCCTTTTCCCATCTGAGGATATAGTCCGATTCAATGCTCGTACAATCAGTGCCGTTGGCATAGGACGTGCACAGATACATGTACAACAACATCAACAACATCACCAAAATTACAATAAGAACGATAAAAGCATAAACAATACAAAATATTTCTTACATTTGAAAGCATCTGACGTGATCCCTGGTATAGCCTTCTCCCACCTGAGAATATAGTCCGATNCAAAGGACAACAATAATAACAACAATATCTTCCATTTGAAAGCATCCGACGTGATTCCCGGTATAGCCTTCTCCCACCTGAGGATATAGTCTGACTCGATGCTCGTATAATCGATGCCATTTGCATAGGACACACATAGAGTTAGACCAAATGATCAACAACAAAAACATCAACAACAAGAAAAGAACATGAACAAGAATAAAAAGATTTCTTACATTTGAAAGCATCTGACATGATTCCCGGTATAGCCTTCTCCCACCTGAGAATATAGTCCGATTCGATGGTCGTACAATCAGTGCCATTGGCGTAGGACACACACAGAGTCAGACCAAATGATCATAGTAGAGTCATTTTGGGAGGTTCCGTGACCAACCTCTCTGAACCTTTTTTTCTCAGTGGATTTTGCATTCTAAACCATTTTTAAGGAATATAAGCTCCTATGTACCTTGCAAAAATCCCGGGAACAATTTTTACAGCCCTAAATTCAAAATGGCCGCCAAAATGGCCGCCAAAATTGGTTTACTGCCTATATCTTGGTAACTACTTCACGTAGGAGGTTGATTTTGGTGTCTAAATATAGGTTTTAGGGATCAAGGATGTAAATGCTCCCCTTGCGTTTTTGGTAGGACATGCCCATTGCAGTGAAATCCAAAATGGCCGCCAAAATGGCCGCCAAAAGTGGTTTACTGCCTATATCTTGGTAACTACTTAACCTAGGAGGTTGATTTTGGTGTCTAAACATAGGTTATGGGGTCAAGGATTTTAATGCTCCTCTTGCGTTTTGGTAGGACATACCCATTGCAGTGAAATCCAATATGGCCGCCAAAATGGCCGCCAAAATGGCCGCCAAAATGGGTTTACTGCCTATATCTTGGTGATTAATATACCTAGAAGGTTGATATTGGTGTCTACACATAGGTTTTGGGGGTCAAGGATTTCGATTCTTCCCTTGTGTCTATTGTGGGACATACCCATTGCAGTGAAATCCAATATGGCCGCCATAATATTCATCAAAATGGCCGCCATACTGGCTGTCACTGCCTATATCTCAGTAACTACTTCACCTAGGATGTTGATTTCGGAGTCTAAACATAGGTTTTTTTGGGGCCAAGGATTTCGATTCTCCCCTTGTGTGTATTATAGGACATAACCATTGCAGTGAAATCCAATATGGCCGCCATAATATTCATCAAAATGGCCGCCATAGTGGCTGTCACTGCCTATATCTCAGTAACTACTTCAGAGGTTGATTTTGGTGTCTAAACATAGGTTTTTGGGGGTCAAGGATTTCGATTCTCCCCTTGTGTCTTTTATAGGACATACCCATTGCAGTGAAATCCAAAATGGCCACCAAAATGGCCGCCAAAATTGGTTTACTGCCTATAGGCTATCTCGGTAACTACTTCACCTAGAAGGTTGATTTTGGTGTTTAAACATAGGTTTTTGGGATCAAGGATTTTAATGCTCCGCTCGCGTTTTTATGCCTCCGCCATCGTAAGGTGGTTCTGGAGGCATTATGTAGAATGTGTCCATTGCAGTGAAATCCAATATGGCTGGCCAAAATAGTCGTCAAAATGGCCTCCGAAGTGGCTGTCACTGCCTATATCTCAGTAAATTTGGTGTCTTGACATAGGTTTGGGGGTTCAAGTATTTAAGTGCTTCTTTTGTGTTTTTTTAATGTGTCTATTGCAGCAAAATCCAATATGGCTGGCAAAGCGGGTGTCACTGCCAATATCTCAAAATTTAATTCTCCTAGTTGGTTGATTTTGGTGTCTCGACATAGATTTTTTGGGTCAAGGATTCCAATGCTCCCCGTGCATTTTTGTAAAATGTGTCAATTGCATTAATTCCAATATGGCTGCCAAAATGACTGCTAAAGGGCTGTCACTGCCTATATCTCACTGGCGAATCAGGAAGATAGGACAAACATGACATCTCCCAAAGAGATGCAGAAGAGAAATGCAGCACGTCGAGCCATATAAGACTGTTAAGCTTGAAGAACTGCCTGTTCGGAAGCGAGCCGCCACCGACAATTTACTCCTCAAGACACATCATTACAAAGAACTCGTGGTGTAATCCATACGTTGGCTANAATATAGTCCGATTCGATGCTTGTACAATCAGTGCCATTTGCATAGGAAGTGCATAGAGACTGACCCAGAGGCGATATGGTTCTGGTGCCATTCTCATCGTGTATATACCAGCTGCAGTTACTCTCTAAGCTGATATCCTGCTGTATAGCAATTTCACTGTTCAGTGCACAATATCTGATGATAGAAATGAGGATAAATAATAATACAGTCAAACCTGATCTAGCGACCACCTGTATATAAAGGCCACCTGTTCATAAAGACCACCTTTCTGGTCTCCCTTGGAAGCAATTTACGTGTTAATGAACCTGTCTCTAGAGACCACCTGCTCTTAAAGACTATGTTTTCCGTCTCCCTTGGGTGGTCTTTATAGACAGGTTTGACTGTAGTATTAAATTAAATTCATAGAGCACATGTATCCACTCTGAAGAGTGCTATCAAAGAGGGAGTGTGAATTGCCCAGTTGTTTCCTGTGCAACATTTAAATGGTGTGTAAGATCACTGCTCTTTCTCTCTGTTTCTCTTTCTTTCTCTTTATCTATCTCTCTTTCTTTCTCTAGGAATACCTCTCTCTATTTTTTGTTTAAATGTCCATTATCACTGCAAATGGCTTTATAAACAAATCTTTGTCAATCTCAATATTACATCAATGAGCAGGAATAACTAGCCAAAGATGAAAGTCCCAATAGAACTTACAAATATGAAATGCACCATTAATATCCAAACTGACATTCATCTGAATCACTGTCCATTTGCAGACCACTTATTGAACAAAGAGTGTACTGGATCTTATCAAACCCATGTGAAATCATAGATGAAGTGGCAAAGGATACAAAAAGATAATGTTTGAGAATAGACTTTGTTCTTACTTGAGACTATGAGGGGTGAAGAAACCAATGTAGATGCAGATGATGGTGACTATCACACAACCAAGGAAGAGCAGGGCACACTTGTTGACGTACTTCACACCGACAAAGACCAGGAGTGAGAGGATGATAAGAATGATGGTTCCGTATACCCTCATGTTATTGAGCAAAGCTGGGGTTGCACCGCCACCGTCAGAGGATATATCGCCAAAGAGCGACATCTGTGGTGCTATGTAGATCTGTATGAGAAATAGATGAAGGAGAGAGATTTAGATTTTACATCAGGAGAGTGGGGAAGATTAGAATGATGGTTCCATATACTCGCATGTTGTTGAGCAAAGCTGGGGTTGCACCGCCACCGTCAGAGGATATATCGCCAAAGAGCGACATCTGTGGTGCTATGTAGATCTGTAAGAGATATAGATGGAGGAGTGAATGACAGTGATTGAAATTTTACATTAAAAGGAAAAGGATGACAAGGAAGATTTTTCAGTATTCCCACATGTTTTAAGCAATGCTGGGCTGGCAATGCCACCTTCAGAAGACGCATCACCAAAGAATGACATCTGTGGTGCTATGAGAAACAAAGGCAAATTAACTTAATATCTGAATGACAAATAGATGGAGGACAAGACAGGGATTCAGTTTTCACTGAAGGACACAAGCAGAAATAGGGCAGCTCAGATAGCAGTGCCTTATGCATTGCATCATCAAGTTGCGGATCAATGCTGGGCTCGCATCCCTGCGCTCTAGGATTTGTTGCCAAATAGTAATATCTGGGATGCTATGAAGATATGAAGTATAGAAATTAATAAATGCATATTAATTCTGAAAAAAGTAATGATAGCAAACTCTCATAAAACAACTTTTCCTTTCATGGCAGCCACAAATTACAGCTAAAAACCATACCAGATATCCATGTACTTCATCTGTGTATCTCTTACGGGTGGATGTGATTCAATCCCTGCAATGCTCTAATTGAGAGACTCATTCTGATAATTATTAATAAGATCAAAAGAGGCAGCAATTTTGAACCTCAATCAAAAGGAACAACAGGACCAACAGACTTCTGGGCGTAAAGCCCTCGAAATAATAAAATTAGATACATGGATATAGAAATGATGATTTTAAACTTACCAATAAAATCTCTATAGCTCCAAGGATGTACATAGCAGAGGCAAATGTTGTTCCTAGATAGAAGAGAACTCCTACTGCACCACCAAACTCTGGACCCAGAGCTCTTGATATCATGAAGTAGGCTCCTCCTGCAGGCACAACTCCATTTGTTGCAATGGCGCTCATGGAGATTGCAGTCAACATGGTCTGGGGAAAAACAAAGATAGAATATATTATCACAATATTATTTTGGACAGGTAAAAATGACATATTTTTAGATGTTTTTCCAATCAATTCAAGCCCAAGTTACACAGTTGCTTACTTTAGTGTTTCCTGAGGACCGATCAAGTTAAATTGAGGTAGCATAGATGCAGGTACTTTCATAACAGTAATAGACACCAGACCACCCAATTGTTTATATTATAAAAGAGGAATACTGCTCAGGAAGAGGGAAGAAAAATGATTAATACAGTATAAGAATGAATGAGTACTACTATTCTCATGAAAATAACAACATTCAAAGTGGTTTTAGAAGGATGAAAAAATATCTAATGGTTGAGAGGATTGCTTAAATATGCCTGTGTGACTCAGACTTTGGCTAATGCTTTATCAAATGATGGTGGATCTCATAAGCATTTCTACACTTATCCTGTGAAAATCAACAAGGAAATTATAAGAATAGCCCTCTCACTCTCCCCAGCCCATACCAGAAATGACATGCCACTGAGACCAAGATAATGAAGAAGGTCTCTGTACCTCCAGCTGTGTTGACCTGCCAGGCTGGACGGAAGGAAAGGATGACTCCAATGATGAAAAATATCCCCCCCCCCCCTCTCTCTAATATTCCCATTTCTCCGTTCCTATGCTAGCCTTGATGGAAATATCTATCTAAGGGGGTGTTGCTCAGAATCAACTGCAAATCAACTGCAACTTTGGAAATTGTAACGTGCATTTTTATTCGCGCACGGTGTGCGCATTTAACAAGACGCGCATGAAACAATGATTTTGATTGGCTTATTGCAATCAACTGCAACTTGCGATCAATTGCAACCTTTGAGCAACACCTCATTACTGTTATACAAGAGACTAAGACAATGAAGAAGCAATTAAAAGGAGAGTCTACCCAAAATAATATTTCTTCAACAGGAGCAGAAAAATTAGATGAACAGAACAAAAAAAAGTTTGAGAAAAATTGGACAACTAATAAGTAAGTCATGATTATTTATATATTTAGACAAATCGGCAACTGATGATGTCACAGGTGCACAACTGATCATTTATTACATTCATATCAATGTCATAGAATGTTTCTTTTTTCCCAAAAAATATGATTTCCTCAAAACTTTAACCGTAGGATATCGTTATGACAGATATGCAGATCCACTATTTGCATGTTTACATTCATACAAACTTTGCACTTTTCTGTAAAAATGATGAATTTTCCACCATGTTTATAATAAAAACTCTGGTTAGTTGTGCACCCATGATGTCATCAAATTGGCAACATCTCTGGAAATTTCCATTGATTTTACCATTTTTTCAAATCTTTAAAAATTGATAAACTTTCTATTACTTGTCCGATTTTCTTCAAACTTTCTTGTTTTACTCACCAATTTTTTCTGCTAATGTTAAAAAATTATTATTTTGGGGTAGACTCTTCTTTTAAGACCTCTGGCTGTGCCAACCTGCCAGGCTAGAAGGATGAAGAGGATGACTCCTAGGATGTTCTGAAGACAATTGGATAACCGTCCTCACCCCATCTAATATCCCCATCTCTCTCTCTTCCCATTCCAGCCTTAGACAAAATAACTTATTGTTATACAAGAGACCAAGACGATGNCCTAGAGCTCTTGAGATCATGAAGTAAGCTCCTCCTGCGGGCACAACTCCGTTTGTTGCAATGGCACTCATGGAGATTGCAGTCAACATGGTCTGAGGGAAAACAAAAATAGAACAGATTATCACAATATCCTTTTGGACAGGCGAAAATAATGTCCTCCAATATAACTGTTTTTCATGAGTAGCGAGCGGGTAATAAGTCATGATATTTCTTACCAAATCAAGGCCTAGTTACACAGTCGCTTACTTTGATATTTGCTGAGGACGGGTCAAGGTAAAAGGATGCAGCATGTAGATTCAAGCACTTGCAGAGTTAAATTAAAAGTATCAGTCCAAGCATGAGCAGGGCTTTATGCTGATGCTTAACAAATATTTCTGAATCAAACGAGCATTTCTACACTAATCATGTAAAAATCAACATGAAAATTGTAAGAATAGTCCCCCCCCCAACCCCCCCCCCCCCCCCCCCCCCCCCCCCCCCCCCCCCTCTAAGGCCCCAATCTCTGTTCTCATAAAAACCTTATAGGAAGGAGCACTCGAAACCTCAGGCTGTGCCGACCAGCCAGGCTAGATCGAAGAGTATGAATACAAGGATATTTTTAAAACAAACATAATGGAATAAATTTTCCTAACCCACCCCATTTCAACCCAACCATCCCATCAAAGAACTATCTTACCGTAATCCATGAAACCAAGGCGATAAAGAAGCACTCGAGACCTCCGGCTGTGCCGACCTGCCAGGCTGGATGGAAAAAAGAGGGCTCAGGATGACTCCTACAATGTTCTAAACAAAAAATAATATTGTCTTAACACCCGCCCCCCCTCCCTCCTCCTACCCTCTCTTTTCATGTGAGCCCTGTAGGAAATAACTTACTGTTATACAAGAGACCAAGACGATGAAGAAACACTCGAGACCACCGGCTGTGCCGACCTGCCAGGCTAGACGGATGAAGAGGATAACTCCAAGGATGTTCTGAAGACACGGTAAGTATACTCCCATCAGGGTACCCATCTTGGGTGCTTTCTAGATGACAAAGAGGATAGACAGATATCAATTAACGGATGGAAGGTGTCTTTTTCATGAAAATTATCAAATTATGAGAATGTAATAATAATAATAATAGCATTTAAACACGCCATCTCTCTAGTCACCTATTCAGAGGCGCGAGACAAATTATCTAATATTATTACACGGCCATAGCATAGCTGCCCAAGTAGGCGCTTCTGCATTTAGAAGAATAAATTCCTGCCGGTACCCATTCACCTCACCTGGGTTGAGTGCAGCACAATGTGGGTAAATTTCTTGCTGAAGGAAATTAACGCCCTGGGAG
>BQKZ01001088.1:70107-86790 GCA_036244855.1 Temnopleurus reevesii
GGGAGAAAACCACGATTGGTCATTTTCAGATGGCGGCCATCTTGGATTTCAAAATGGCCGCCGATTGGCTGGTTTATTCACCCGGACATGAACAATTTTGAAATCAGCACCCCAAAATACCCACACATACCAAATTTCAGTGCCAAATGCGGTGTAGAATGGGAGAAAACCACGATTGGTCATTTTCAGATGGCGGCCATCTTGGATTTCAAAATGGCCGCCGACCCGATGCTCGGATCGTCTGTGGCCGACAATTTTTTAAATCAGCGCCTCAAAATACCCTTTATATGCCAAATTTCACGCTTTCTGCCGGATTCGAGCAACATTTTCACATATCTGCCTGACTACCAATCAAAATCATTGTTTCATGCGCGTCATGTATATGCACACCATGCAAGAATGAAAATGCGCGTTACAATTTGCAAAGTTGCAGTTGATTTTGAACAACACCCCCTATGATGGACCATTTTAAGATCCAGAGAGGTGAGGCTTATTTTACTTTTACACTATCCAAAACTCACTGCGGAGCTGCAGCCATGGGTTTTGGGGTGATGTAAAAGGGGTGTAGGAAATGCTGGCTTAAGCACAAGGACAATACTTCGACCATTAAAGAATCCTTTTTTTATCAGTTCAAATACTCTAAGAAATTGTTTGGGGATAGATCTTTCAAATTGTGTTGAAAAATAAGCAAAAATTGGAATCAAATATCAAAGAAACAGATATAAACAAACTGGGTAAGATTTGTCCACGTTGACCCCAGCATTCCTACCCATCCCAATCTAAATAGGATTTAGGGATTAATTTCTACATTATCAATTACAATGACTAGCACAACAAACAAATCTAGAAAAACAATATTTCAGTTGCTCTTATATCTACAACTTTCTCAATTTTGGTTTTAAACTTGCATCTCTTTTCATCTTAGATGAGCAGATAAAATGTATAAGTTCATATTGATGATCAATTACTTTTTTTTAATATGAACTATCCAATTTTAATTTTTTCCAAGAAAATAAAAGAATCAGTATCTCATAGACTATACCTCATAAAGTGCCAAGTTTCTCTCCTGCAACCCAGACTCCAGGATGGCCATACCATCCCCCTTGTCACCTCCATCGCCTAGGAAACAAACGGAAAACATAATGAATGCATTAGATTTCTTATTTCTTTATGAAAGGATGAAATACCTGTAGTTTATAGGCATGTTTCGTTTCACATATGTTCATAAAGTCAAATTAATTGGCAATGCTTCAAATGCAATAAGAAAAAAAAACGGAGCAAATTTGTTGAATTATCATTTTCTCATAATCTCATTAATTCAAAAGAATTGACCTCTTCAAAGAACAATCCAACCAAATGAAACTTTGCTTCAAAAATCAAAGACTGGGGTTTAAAATTGTGAAGAAAATGTATCTCATCTAAGAAATAAGATAATCAAAATAATCAATTTTGTAATTGACAAGTGAATGTACCTATGTAAAAAAAAAAATAAATAAATAAAATAAACATAAAATACATCCATGATGTAATGATACTGATGGTGAATGAATACAGTGTGAATATAGTGAAAACATATATACGTTTGGATATTTCACTTTGTGTCTGTACAATGTATATCAGACAAAATTACATTCAATTATAAATGTACAGAGTACAAAATGTAGTTTAAAAAGCTAATAAATAGGGAAAAGAAAATTAATTGGACAGAGTTATTTACATTGATCATTCACCTATAAAAATGTGTGACAGATCAAATTGAATAAGTATAGCAAGTTAAGACAAATAATTGAATAAAAATTAAGAAGCAGTTAAACAGAAGCAGATTTATATCTATAAGAGATTTGTTACATCTTCAGTACACAAAACTAAGTAACTGATGTAATCAAGATCATTTGGAGATACTGTTCTACAACTAAAAGCAGCTGCTATATACAATGTTTATTAAAGGTTAGTTAGAATTCAGGGGCATAATATTGTACAATGCACACAATTTATGTTAATTCACTACGTAGCTTTATATGCTCTAAGAAAGGGATAAATGCAGCAGGATTGAAGTGTTCCTCAGGGCTCTGTCAAACATTAACATCTGAGCAAAATGTACATGTAGGTCAAGATTGAAAAGGCTCTTGATGGATAATTTAGATTGCAATTAAGGATCACAATTTGCCTGACATAAACATTCACATAAAAATTCATATTCTATATGTTCAGTGTATATTTCAATTCATAAACTCTATAAATCAATCTCTTCAGCATATATACATGTATGTTGATTATCAATATCTTGTTTTCATACCAATAAATAGATTTAAAATAAATAAAATAAATAAATAAATACTCTGGAACACCTGATAGTCCTCAATGTGATTTGCAGTGTAATAATCCATCTAGAGTACAGCAAAAGGAATTCGACTGTCTTTCAAAATGTGCCGGTCTACTATGTCCAACATCATAAGAGATGGAGAAAGTGCATGATGATCAATATTAATGTAAAACGTATAAAGAAAAAGACATAAGTAACTCAAATTGGCATAAATGTAAATTGCAATTTTAGAATTTTTAGAAATATTGTAACATACTCAGATAACTAATTAGAATTAAAAATATTTGCTTGAACAATGAGAGCTTAATATCTTCTTCATCATATCGACGACACAGAACGCACAAGTCCAGAACTGAAAATGTTAGAAATTGACAAGACATTGACAAACACTTTGGACAAGAATTGACAAAAAAAAATACAAAACACAAACGAAGTCAGTATACGCTGGAGAGATACGTGCAAGAAGCAGCAATCTTTATATAAGAAAATTATATAAAAGATTCATGTGCACATCAGAGGAGAGTGTAAAGTGTACAATACACTCGAGAGAGCATAAAATAATGGTGAATGCAGATTTACTACAATTGTTCTTGAAATAATTACCTATAAGACTAATTCATACACGCGAAAAGAACAGAATAACAGAGGATACAAGTCATATATATACATGTACGTATTCAATAGCCTTCATCCTACAAATAATGGGTTTAAAATTGTGGATTTTTGGTCTTCACTATCTATCTTTTCTTTTTTTTGCAATAAGTTTAATGTACATTTAAAGAAATTAAATTGAGAATTTTAGATTCTACATGTACATGTACTTGTATTGGCTACATGTACACTGAATGCACAGAGAAAAGTAAATACACAGCTTTCAGATTACAAGAAGAGAAATTTAGAAATTAAATCAACAACCAGGCCTGCATGACATATTATACACTGTATAGTTATCCCCCCCCCCCTTCTCAGACAAGTGTTCTACAGTTCCCTTCTTCGTAAAATATGGGAATTTGATTAAGTTCTAGAAATCTGCCCCAGACACAGCTGTGTGTCTAGGGGCTACACTTCAAATTATGAATGTTAAAATGATTAGAAGCGTAAACGATATTCAAGCCTTCCAGTTGAACAAATGTACAAGTATCGTAGGTGTATGTTATTCTCATTTTAGTACCTGAAAGACCTGACAAAACCATGTGATAACATATAGTGTAAGTAAGAATACTTCAGTTACCTGTCATCATTATACACTGTATTACAGTAAAGAACAATAGAATCACTGGGCAATACCCATTGTTCTGAGCTTTATAGTGATAGCAGATAGCCAAAATATTCTGGCTTGCAGTGAAAGGGATACATTTACCAGTAGCACAGGCATGACATGTAAAGGCTTAATGCATATATATATTTTTGTACTTCCAGTACATCATGTACCAGTTAAAACAAGAATGAAGTGCACAACTGGATTCTTTTTCTTGTTTTTCTCTGTCAATTCAAGACGAAAACTCAATTAATAAGACATTTCAGCCATATTGATCAAATGCAAAATTTTGTGGTCCAAAATTATTCAAGTGGGGAAACAACTTCTGTGCCTTATATGATTCATATGACAAAAATGACTGATGAAGATTATTTTCTGCGATGTGGCTGAAGGAGGCATGCTTGATATGTACATTACACGCAATTAAAATTTATGGTTAATTTACTTGTGTAATGTATGGCTTTGACCTTTAATTCAGAGTCATTAATCATTCCACTTACCCCTTTCAATAAACATTCATGTACATTCTGTACATGTAGACTACATTTAAAATACACAAGCTACATGTACAGATAAGAATAACGGAATATGAAGAAAAAAATATCAACAGAAAAAACTGTATACACTGGTGCAAAAATGAAAACAAGTGTAAACAAAAAAATTACCATCCGTCAGAATTTAAGTGAAAGCATATTTCTCGATCTTCTATTTTCAAATGATTTTATTAAAGTAATTTCTGAATGAAAAGTATATCAGCCTCAAAAAGATAATTATTCAGCATTTAATATTGAGAAGGCTATTGGCATAATATGAAAATGTGAAATGGTGCTTTTGTACCTTGGCAATATTACAATTGAGTAATATTTGGCAAAAATAAAATTGAGGCCCTAGCCTAGTGTGAAAGTGAAGTTATTGAATTTGTGCCAAATAATACACAAAATAGGTCCTGAACAGTTATAATATTTTCTGCCCCCCCCCCCTCCTCTAATAAAAACAAGGCAATTCCATCTCATGTGGAGCAGTATTCAATAAAAATTCAATTGACATATTCTTCATCTGTATTTGAATATGTAAAAAAAAAAATTAAATTAGAATATCGATAGACTTGAAGATTAAAAAGGCACTTATTTATATGGCAACCACAAGATAACCAATCAATATTGGGGGATAAATTAGGGGAAAATTTCCTGAATATAAAAATTGTACTAACTAGTCAAATAAGACAAAATGAGTATCAATATCATTGTTCCTACAGTACATGGACATCTACATACGTGTGCAAAAGGAAAATTATTCATCTTTGCTCTAGATATGTTTTTCATCTCACAAATTTATATTGTGTTATCACAGACACTAAACACAGAAGTAATGAATAAAAACAAACAAAGTGGAAATTAAAATTTGAAATAATTGAACAGCTATTATAAATCGGTGCAAAATCAATTCAGACAATACCCTGAAAAGGGACTATTGTCCATGATTAATAAATAAATATGAATTACATGTTTAGAAAAAAATTGAACAAAATACGGCCCATTATAAAGTAAAAAGAAGTATGCTATAAGGCCTACATAAATACATAGAACTGCACAAAGAACTAGCTCACTACATAAAGACAATAAGACCAACTTAAAATGAAAAAAAAATTAAAATAAAGAAGCATATAAAGAGTAAACTATTTTCATCTTCAGAGGAACATTAGCCCAAATGATAAATAGAATAAATAAATGTACATTGTACCAAAAATAACTTCATAAGCAGAATACATGTAATGCCTACAAATCATATCCAAATCATAATCTTCTAAAGATCTGAAGGTGCATAATTTCTGCAGCTTTTCCAATGACACCAAAACTGTCTTCACAAAATAAAGCGGCTGCTTATCATTGCCCAAAATGTTGTTTCTACAATATGACGTATATTGTAATGGCACCCAGCCGTACGTTGGCCAAAAGAGTGCGCTTGTGAATACATGCAAGCATGCCACCATTTGAGTTCCACGTTGGCGAAGAAAGTAACTGTCAATCAAATCAGATCTGCCCATGTGTGTGGCATGAAATGTTACTGATTCCAGCAAGGATATCCATGATTCCAGCATGGTAACTCACCACCTCCATGAACGTAATGCACTTTTATAGAAAAAGGTTCAATGAAAAGTTTGGATCGTGGCATGCTTGTATTGTAGTATTTATCATTTTGAACGCTTGCTTGTGGTTACGACGGGATAACATGCATCGGGCTAGAGCAACCAGCTTTATTCTAATGAAGCCATGTCCTATAAAACAAGTGTCAGTACTCACCATGTTGCTTGAACCAATTAGCTATGCTATCTGCTACATGCTCTTTGTTGCAAAATTAATAACAATAGTATTAAGAGATCTGTGAATAATGTAAATTATACATTTTTCAAGTATTATCAGTCTACAAGTATGAACAGTTAAAAGTCATGGAAATGAAGTTGAATCGTAACAACGTGAACCCAGGAGATGGAGATTCATTATAAAGTTTGGCGATTAATCGCTATTTGATTTTACGATCAATTGCAAACTTTAGTATATTATTTGCGATAGACTTGCGATTAATATCAATCGCTATCAGATTAGCAATTAATCGCAAACCTTTGTGTTAAGGGGCCCAGGCACATAACAGTATTTTCATCAAACAGAAATTCAAACATGTTTGTCACTTTAACCAAAGTGTTCATTGGGTAAAATTTAATGTAATTAATTTACATAATTATACTGTACATAGCTTGCCATACAAAAAATGCTTGTTACAGTACATGTAGACTTCTGGCTATTATTAAGGAAAACAAATGTGTGGAGCAATGTATTATTTTTAAAAGCTGGGGACTATAATCATCATCACTATAATGTCAGTTATGTTTGTGTAATGACTTTAAAATGAAAAATCAATTAGCCAGGGTGACATCCGCCACCCTCTCCCTCTCCCCCCCCAAAAAAAAAAACCACACCAAAGTACACATCGTGTTTGTACCTTCATTCTACACTCCTCCATAAACTGTGATTGCTATCATTCCAAAATGAGGACACTTATGAAGACTTAATTTTGGACAGAACTATTGACAGATGAAAGAAATAAATCTATTTGTATTCAAATTCCCAAACCTTTCTCCTGGAACTTAATTCTAAGAGAAATGAGCGCTGACATACTTGAATTAAATTCTCATGACCTTCCTGTTCAAACTCACTGCACATAATTTTTTTCAAAAAAAAGAAAGAACGTCTCAGCAAATTTTCTAATTTAGCTCGATAAAAAGGCCTAGGATAATACAAACAAGATTTAGCAAGTAGCAAGAGCGATTTATTCTTGCTATGCTATCCACTGCATGAACATGTAAACAGAAACTTTGACTCTAGAATACAAAATGAAAGTTATGGTACAATAAGTCCAAAATGCACATCTTCCCTTTGTTCATTTATTTGCTCAATTCTGGTCCGAAAAATTTGCAATTTGTAAATTGGATGATTTGTTTGCGAAGTAATCAATTATGATCATAAATGTGCAGCACTTGGCTTAATTCAGGATTGGACTTTATCCGTAACTGCTCAAGATGAGGAAGCCTACATTGACCGATTTACTTGATGCAAATTTTATGTGTTCTCTACACACACAGGTTACTCTTGACAACCTGAAAGTTTGCTTAAAGTTTGACATAAATAGCAAAACAAGTAAAGTATGCAAACTGGATTGCAAGTATTGTAGTTAAATTGGTAACCATTAGGAATACCATAAAGTTCATCGGCAAGATATGTGCATACATTTGAATAAATTAGTAAACCAGCCTAAAAATATTGATGAAATTTTCTCTCTTTTACCACATCTACAAATGTACATGATCAATAATTACAACAGTTCTCAATGAGATATTTAGATAGAAAGCAGCAAGATGTAATGGTGTATCCTAACATACATCAGAATTTTCTTCAGACACATAGATTTTCTCAAACCAATCTATACTAGAAGTACTGTTTGAGCCAATATTTCAGTGCTTGCAAATTTTAGGGAGTATAGACCTGTTTTACACCTTCAGGTAGTAATTTTTACATTTTGAGTCTCTGGGCAGTTTCATCAGGAATATTTTCGCAACTTTATGGCAAGGAAATTAGTGTAATGAAACCAATAAATATGAACATTTTAACTACTGTACCCATCGACCGCTATAATTTTCTAGTTCAGTGAACAAACAACCTACCCCCCCCCCCCCAAACCCTCTTGATTTCCCTTGTTCCACAAAATGTTTTAAGGGATTTGTTTCTGTGTACTCTGCTCAATTTTGAGAAGATTGATTTTCTAGATTTAATACCTAGATTACCATAACTCCGATAATCCCTTTAAATTGAGAGATCCTTCACATTGGCTGCCATTTCCATGTACAGTCAAAACTTTACAAGGTTGAAGTGCACAGGGTCACTCTTTAATACACTCCTGGGACTGAACATCAGGGTCTTATCATTGTTGATGTGACAACTTCACAACAAATGTTTCCTCCGGAGTGAAATTTGATCTGCAGTTAGGGAGTGCATACTGTATATGCTTGAATCCCAATTTTGTTTCTAATTTGTACAGATTACGTGAAATAAAAATTCATCATCAAATTACAGGGAGTATTGTAGAAGAAACATAGACAAATTGGAGAATATACAACATTTTTCAATTTCATTGAAAGTGAGAATGTGCTCAAAACACATTACAGTGTATATACAATTCATGTGGGTAAGTGCAGTCATGTAAAAATGAGACCTGAAAAAGAAGAGTAAAGCTAAATATTTTTATGAGTCTATGCAAGTTCGTGTTCACATCTTAAACCATCAACAGAAGCACACCTGCAGAAGCAGGACTTCAGTTACGCATGTCTAATTACATGCCTCACCCAATGTGACAAACAAGCCAAGGTGAAAGGGCATAAGGCCTCAAGGAGGTGAAAAGCGTGACTACTAAGGAAGACAATTTTCTGGCACATACTAGTGTCTTTATCAGGTTACCTGTAACTAACACTGATATGAACAACATGGGTGTAAGCCAACGAAAAACAATGTACTGAATGACCCATTGTTTCAAAATCAGCCAGGATGTATCAATGCTTGATCAAATGAATGAACTCTCATCTGAAGAAAAATCTATAGAATTCCAGTTTTCTTTTTTAAAAGAGATAAAATTGTTTCAGCTATACTGTGAAGAGTCCATTTTAATACACTGTCCCTCTTTTGAACGAATAATAACAGACAAGTCAAAGGTAAAACCCTACACTCAGCATGCTCTTTATAGTAGACATTGTGTTCTTTAACTATGAATGATTTAGATACTGTAATGATTCCAAATTCAGCACTTCATACAATTGACACCTTTGCAGATATCTTTTTGATACTAATGTTCACAATATTACATAGATCAAACATCTGAGTACAAAAAACAAAAATCTGATTACAGAGACCGCACATAAATGAAATATAATTTGCTGCTGTTTCCTTGCCCAGCCAAGTTCTGAATGATTTTGAAATAATGAATTGTATATCATATCAGTGATGGTGCTATAGACTTCTGGGCTTCAAGCCAGCTCTCCATTATAATGTACTGTACACGAACAAGAAACAGGTAAGATACATTAAAAATGTATTTCAGAAGGTAAGTTTCTGAAATCTAGCAGGATATTGCTTTTTACAGACTCTCTTATGATTACACATTGCCCCCCCCCCCCCATTAACAACTATTGAATAAAATATTCGATAAATTTTTCATTTTGAAATATTTAAGTAATTTCAATACCAAGTTCATTTTATATACAATAAATTGACAAAATAAAAGTTGTAATTTTTAATAAAATATCAAAGACAACCATTGTCTCTTGACATTGTGATTTAAATCATTTATATTGTACAGTATACATACAAGTACATTCAGACATTTAAAAAGATGAATATGAAAACAATATCATAAACATTGCTTCCTACAACACATGTGATACAGACCATGTATAGGTGTGTACATGTAGAACCTTCACCATTACCGTGACAACCTATTTACATTTTTTATGCATACGTACGTAACAATGAGCAATCAATTACAATATATTAACACATCTCCATGTCCATGACACCTCATCGTGAATGCCTACAATAAATGGTGATAATGTAATGAGAAAATGCAACATGGTAGCCAAACTACACTACAGTGAAACAATTATGAACCTCACGAGCTTCAATTGCGTATTATTAACACTGAATTAAAGGCATGGCACGGCAAGCAGTCATTTTATCCATTTTATCCAGGATTTTAGAGTCCTCCTCTAGGACATCACCTGCTGTTAAAATATGATCAAGCATGCAGATCAAAATGCAGGCAGATCCACAATCCAAAAGAAAGTGTATTCAGGACAGGTCAACCAAAAATCATATTCTTTATTTTTTCTATCCTTTTTCCCTTCTCAAGGGGGTACTGCAAAAGTATAGATGTCTATGAATTCAGAACATCATCATATATATCATAATCCATCGCCTCAGTCTCCATGTAAAACATTTAATTGTCCATTGGTATTATCTATTCATGAACCTCATTTATCAAGACAAATTTCTCTTGGTCCACGATGACACAACTGCCAAATTGTATGGCATATTTTTTTATGTAGATTTGTATTGAAAATAGTTGAAAAATAAAGGGTTTCCAAGTACACTATAGACAATGCAAATTGGTATTTTTTCATATTGAATATGTGTAAGAGCTGACATCTATTGAACTTGGTACCTTTCATCCAAATGAAATAGACAAAAAATATGATTTTTGGTTGGCATCCCAGCTATTCCAGTTCCACCCATTTTTTTTAAACATGCTATTAATAAGCAATTTATATATTTTTCATATCATTCTTAAACTATGAATTCTATGTCTCTATTAAAATAAATGCAAGTAGAAATCCCTTCCATTAAAAAATATTAATTTCCTTTCAGTCAATTACCATGCAAACTCTACCGGATCCGAGGCCAATTTTTTGAATGAGTCACTGTTCAACCATGGATGTCTAAATTTTTCTATTTCATGCATCTGTGTTCATTCAATCAGCGTTACTACGCTACGGAAAGAAACAACTTTACAAAATGCCAAAATGCATGATTTCTATAAAGTCAAGGTGCTCTTATTAATTTGCGTCACCTCTGATTGTCAGTTTAGATTGGAGTTTTCTAAGCAAGTCACCAGGAGAGGGTGGGTTTCTTGGCACTGCAAACAAATGAGTGAAACTTGTTATTAATATCTACTTTGTGTCTTCGGCATAAACATGGCATTCTATACACTGTGTACAGGAATTATCATATTTAGTGTACATGCAGACAGCACCAAAGCGTGCTTGATGTGATCTCATTTCTAAAATGCTAAATCAACAAGCTTTATTCCATGCATTAAATTTATTTATTTCTATTCAATCTTAAGCACTCTGAGGCATAAATGTCTCTACTAGTATACATGTAGCACTATAAAGTAATTGGTGTATTTTGTAGTCACATAATTTGTGTATATGGCAAGCTATTACAAAATTCTTTGAAGGAATATGAGGAATACGTCGCTAGAACTGAATATCTTCCTCTTTCTTTTCATCCTCATGTTGCGTTAAGTATTTGACTGGCAAAAGATTTTGTTAGTCATAAAGGCAATTGGGCATTACAGGATTAAAATTGACATTCCTGCCCAATACAGCAACACCCACATTACACATTGGGGCACAAACCCAAGTGCAGCATAACTTGTGTATGTATTGAGAGGAAAGTTAGCACTGGGTTTTCTGTAGTAATTTGGTTAGTGTTTCTCTAAGGAAATAAACTTTATTACACTTCTAATGAATAACTGCAACTGTGCTTGCAGTCTACCTTATATAGTCAAGCTTCTGTAAAAGCACAGATTCTTCTTTGCAATCAAACTTGCTACGCTTGCTGCAAACATGAATTTTCATTGACCTAATTTATCTCAACTTTCTCATGCAAAGAATGCATACAGTACAGAGGGTGTGTACATGTAGATATCATTCTTTAATATCCCATTCCATTTAACAGTCAACAAAAATTCCATTCAGAAATGATTTTGACTTTGATTGTACATGAGTTTTACAATACCATTCTGAAGGGAAAAAAATGTTTGTAGACATGTTTTATTTCTCATTGATTTAGCAATGTCTCGAAATGACTCAAACACTCCTCGAAAATAAAAGGAGGGGCCGGGTCAAATCCTAAAAAAAGGATATAAACCAAATATTACTTCGATTTTGGCTCATAAATTTCTCTCAGAAAACTAAAAAAATTAAAAGTCTGTTTGAAATAAATTGCTTTAAAATCGTTTTGTCAATCAACATAAAATGTACACGGTGTGTACATTGCAAATTTTTGGCCTAATCGACCTTTCTATTGCCCCTAAAGTTCTCTCACTGTCAATTTACAATGTTTTCCTCTTTCCACATATGCTTTAAAAGATAAAAATCTAATTTCAGTTATAATTCAAATCATTCCCAGGAAGTTCCTTGCACGAGACAAACAAATCAGGCAGAGAAAAGGAGACATGCAGGAAGTTAAACTCTTACTTATTTCGTTCTCTTTTCAAGTGCCAGGTGTCATAGTATATGTCTTGTTCTAGAAATTTCGGCTATTGAGTTTGAAGCTTGCCACAGGGCAAGACTAACAATTCAAATCCAAATACTCTGCACACGAACTAAAGTAGCCTACAAAACATTTTCATTTGTCTTGTGAACTTTGATTGCTTGAAACCAAAAATGTTAGAGCATTTATAGTTTACTTTGTATATTTATTTGTGCTTTAGGATATTTTTTTATTTTGGAATCATAAGCAGATCAGCCTTTTACAAACATAAAAGGATCTAAATATCTGAAATGCAAAAAAAAATCCCTGTTCAGCTTGATGGCTTAAAGCAATTTTATTGATGTAAACTTACAAAAAATGTTTAACTGATTTACTAATACTTTGAAAAGTTGTCACAAGCAAGAAAAACATTTGAAATGATCGTTCAAATCATTAGATCTATAGTGTTATTACATATTATGACAGCTTTCAAATGTATTCATTTTGTATCCAGCATTTTGATGGAACAGACTTGAAACAAGAAGTCACTTGTATTGAGAATTTCAAGATGGATTTCTGACAATCTGAGGACAAACTTTGTACTGTGACTTTTATGAATACATCATCAAATGTAGTACATGTACATCATAAGAAGAGAAATGTAATCAATGGTACATGAACCATAAAACATAAAGAGAAATATCTCAATTATGATGTACATAACATCAAAAGATTATTCTATTACATTGTTTAAAGTACTGTACATTGTAGATCCAGTACAAGTGAGATTTTTTTTGCTTGGACTGTTATCACTATAAGAATGTAGTAATGGTTTATTGAATCACAATTAAAATCATTTCTTGCAGCCAAGGCTGAATTGCAAATGCATTTACAAAAGATCATTTAAAATAAGAACAAGTGGATCACAGTCAGGATTGCTGGACCATATCTGTTGTTCTAAAATTCAAGTGATATTAAACAGTTAAGCAGAGAATTCTTACTTGCAAATTTTTTTCCAAAGTTTTTAGACAAAATACCCAATTAATAAGTACAGATTTGTATGATGGAATGGTTGGTGTGCAATGATGCAGTGTGCATATATATGACAATATGTAAATGATGACTGTTCTCTATGATCTAAAATGATAAAGTTACAAAATAGCATGAATAAACTAGCTTCTTTATACAAACTCAAAGTTAATGACTGAAACAGTTAGATGCAGATGAGTGAATGAAGCCCACACCTGATGTTTTGTAAGACATTCCCTGGCATGCAGTTACATACAAAGTGAACCAATATGCACAAAGACCTGAATCGCAGCACATTCAAATGAATGCAGATTCCATTTTTAAAAGAGAGGAAAACAACTTACTGTGAACACTGCCAAAATTACCACTTGCTCCATCAACTAACCGTGCTGAAATTGAAGCATTAATCATCAATGGCAAAATGTACATGAATGTATAAATGTATTAAGAGGACAAATTTAGAGTGAAATGGAAAGTAAAGAAATCGTTCAGTATGATGCCTTTGAAATACAAGTTGCAGTAGTAAAATTTGTATCAGAAAAAATATGTACTAAGATAAGCAATGACTGGAATTTAGATTTAATTATGATAAAAAAAACTGAATGATTTTGCATACCTAAATTGAGCCAAATTTTATCTGCCATGCGTTTTGATATTCACTATAAACTATTATGCTTTTAAGAAATAAACTGTAGTATTCATTATTTTCTGATAGATTGAAATGAAGAATAAAATAAAGGAGACTCATGACTGATTTGAATAATTTAAATTTGATGAGTGTAATACTGCAAAAATGGCCATGCATGAATGGGTACATACTGTATCATCATACCATTTTCATAATGCAGTCCTAATTATGCTTTCATGTTTGCCCCATGACAAAACGTGTGTATTTAGCTGTTAACAAATACTTCAATAGTCACAATAGTTTGCTTAGTTGGACAAATGTTGTAANTCCCTGTTCAGCTTGATGGCTTAAAGCAATTTTATTGATGTAAACTTACAAAAAATGTTTAACTGATTTACTAATACTTTGAAAAGTTGTCACAAGCAAGAAAAACATTTGAAATGATCGTTCAAATAATTAGATCTGAGTGTTATTACATACATCTTATGACAGCTTTCAAATGTAATCGTTTTGATGCAACAGACTTGAAACAAGAAGTCACATGTAATGAGAATTTCAAGATGGATTTCTGTAAATCTGAGGACAAACTTTGTACTGTTACTTTTATGAATACATCACCAAATGTAATACATCATTAGAACAGAAATTTAATCAATGGTACATGAACTACAAAACAGAAAGAGAAATATCTCAATTATGTTGACATCAAAAGATTATATTATTACACTGATTAACGTAGTTTGTAGAAAGTGCAATTATTTTATTTTTTGGCTTGATCTGTTATGACTATAAGAACAAGTGGATCACATTAGGATCACTGGACCATTACATTGTTCTGAGCTTTATAAGTGATAACATTTAAATACAGAAATCTTACTTGCAAAATGTTTTTTTTTCCTAAAATATTGGACCAAAGACCTAATTCATACGTGTAAATACTGATTCATATATATGGTTCATGTGCATTGATACATTGTGCATAATAGTCTACATGTATGACAAAATGTAAATGATGACTGTTCTCTATGATCTAAAATGATAAAGTTACAAAATAGCATGAATAAACTACATGTAGCTTCTTTATACAAACTCAAAGTTAATGACTGAAACAGTTAGATGCAGATGAGTGAATGAAGCCCACACCTGATGTTTTGTAAGACATTCCCTGGCATGCAGTTACATACAAAGTGAACCAATATGCACAAAGACCTGAATCGCAGCACATTCAAATGAATGCAGATTCCATTTTTAAAAGAGAGGAAAACAACTTACTGTGAACACTGCCAAAATTACCACTTGCTCCATCAACTAACCGTGCTGAAATTGAAGCATTAATCATCAATGGCAAAATGTACATGAATGTATAAATGTATTAAGAGGACAAATTTAGAGTGAAATGGAAAGTAAAGAAATCGTTCAGTATGATGCCTTTGAAATACAAGTTGCAGTAGTAAAATTTGTATCAGAAAAAATATGTACTAAGATAAGCAATGACTGGAATTTAGATTTAATTATGATAAAAAAAACTGAATGATTTTGCATACCTAAATTGAGCCAAATTTTATCTGCCATGCGTTTTGATATTCACTATAAACTATTATGCTTTTAAGAAATAAACTGTAGTATTCATTATTTTCTGATAGATTGAAATGAAGAATAAAATAAAGGAGACTCATGACTGATTTGAATCATTTAAATTTGATGAGTGTAATACTGCAAAAATGGCCATGCATGAATGGGTACATACTGTATCATCATACCATTTTCATAATGCAGTCCTAATTATGCTTTCATGTTTGCCCCATGACAAAACGTGTGTATTTAGCTGTTAACAAATACTTCAATAGTCACAATAGTTTGCTTAGTTGGACAAATGTTGTAACTTGCCCAACCTAGCATAAGGTGGGGGATTTATACCTACAACGCATTCCGTCAAGTAATTTTTAAACAAACATTTTTCATCCAAAGTAAATTTGATCATACATTGACTTTCACATGAATTGTATAATAGACCTACATGTACATTCATGTACCACCCGCAATAGGTCAGTGTCGTACATCGCATAAACATTGTAAGGGGTGTTGCTAGAAAGTTGCAATTGATTACCAATCAAATTCATCTTCAAACAAGACGCGGTATAAACTTTTGATTGGCACATGCCAATTGCAACTTTCTAGCAACAACTGCCCCTAATCCATTAAGTTCACATTCTTCACAATTACATGTAACATGAATCATATTTCAGAATTATATTGTACAAGGAATACATAGGTACCAAACATTACTTCTAAAAAGTCATTCTATTTCCATTGCCATTTTACACAGCTAATGATAATGATATCAAGAATTCAATTCTACACTTACAAACTATAGTTTTAATGCAATCTAGGTGTCAAATAATTCATGCTCTACAAACATTTTATATGGGCATTTGTGTTCTTAATGATATATATACAGAATATGTATCATAATATTAAATGGAATGTCCAAATATTTCTTTTTATGTTCAACAATGTTGCGAAAATATCAAGAAATCAAATAAATTTTTCCCCTCTGAAATTCAAAGAATATAAACAATAGTATTGTCTACTGTGGTTGGTGTTTTATAGTTTTGGGGATCCCTGTCATTCAGTATTCATGCGCACATACACTTGCAGTTGCATGAGGTGGGTCAAATTCTCCAATGTTGTAGACTAGGCTAATGCACTGACTAGAGCAACAATTTAGACTAAACGACTTACTTTTTGTCTGGTCTAATGTTAAACAGCTTGATTGCAATTTACAGCAAACTAATCTGTTATTTTCCTTCCATTTTTAATGCAAATTGGATCAAATTTTTAAAACGTAATTTAGACAGAGTCAGACTAA
>BQKZ01001089.1:0-31592 GCA_036244855.1 Temnopleurus reevesii
TTGAAGACAAAATTTTGGCGATAAAAATATTCGCTTTTACCAAAACTATACTTGGGCTTTAAGTTATGCACATCAATTTAAAGCCCAGAATTTCGGCTAAATTATGATCTGAAAATAAACTTGAAATGCTGGATCCCGTGACTTGTAGAAGAGCAAAACTGCTTAAGCGGCCGGAAACTGGTGCTCATACGGTATCATCACTTTATTATGATCGCCATATTTATACAATGTACCAGGCCTGCAATGTACCTAAAGTATTTAATTGTCAATTTTTCTTTCAACTTTGATCATATTCTTTCAATTCCTGCTCTTCTGAATTCTCTTCTTCAGAATCGTACTGCACTCACGATGGGGGCGTCATTCAGAAGCTACACGTGGGATTCCATCCTCATCATGTCCCAGATAATCTCTATGCAGAGAATGCATCAGCTCGTTTAACATCAATTTCTGTATTCTGACCAGTATTCTAGATACCTCTAAGAGATGTTTGCTTGAGAATAGATCTTCTTGTCAATCTTATTTGATTTCTGACAATTACTGTATGTACCTTTAAGAGGCATTTGTTTGATAAAGTATCTTGTTAATCTTTTGTTGACTTTGTATGATTTTGTTTGTCTTTGCACTTCTCAATTCTCTTCTACAGAGTAATACTGCACTCACAATGGGGGCGTCATTCAGAAGCTACGTGTGGGACCCCATCCTCATCATCTCGCAAATAATCTCCATGCAGAGCGTCTTCTACGTATGTTTCGGTGCGTGGCTGATCATCGTCGACTTCATCTTGGACCATCCCAGATCATTGAGCCAGATATTTGGATACGATGTAAGTCGCATTTTTATCTCTTACGTTTTGTCTAAATTTGTATAATATACAGTCAACTCTGCCAAAGTCGAACTCAGCTAAGTCAAATATTTGCCGAGCAGTCGAAAAAGCTTTTTGGAACAAGTCAAGTAAAACCCTTGTTGTTAACTTAATGCAAGTCAAATTTAGCCTAAGTCAAAGAGATTTTTGTGGTCCCAAGAGATTCGACTTAGGCAGAGTTATAAATCTCTGTATACAGTGGAGATTACATAAGTTGACAATTGAATCTATTCAAAGAACCAAAATCTGTGGAGATTACATACAAGTTGACCTCCAATATGTGGAGATTACATACATGTACAAGTTAGCAATTTAATCTCTTCAAACCAGCGAAACCTGTGGAGATTGCGTACAAGTTGACAATTTAATCTCTTCAGACCTCCGAAATCTGTTGAGATAACATACAAGTTGTCAATTTAATCTCTTAAAACCAGCGAAATCTGTGAGATTACATAAAAGTTGGCAATTTAATCTCTTCAGACCTCCAAATTCTGTGGAGATTACATACAATGTTCCTGTAATATATTCAGATCATCAATGCAAGATTTGTAGGGCTACCACTCTACCTAGAAAATCTTATAAAATTTGTTTCACTTTTCAAGTCCAGAAAATATCAGGGTATTTGAGAAATTAATTCCTGAATTCAGGGAAATATCAGGGAATTAAACATAATAGTCATTTGGTAATTGAGGATGTGTCAACATCTCGATGAAATGAGTGCATTACATCAATAAAGTTACCATGGAATTTTGAAAATCTATCTGTGAAGAACGGTTCATGTATCTTTTTATTTATTTTTTTGACAGTGTCTTGACTTCAGTAGTTCAGGAGGAAGGATGATTGCAGCTGTGTATGTCATGAATGCCCTTACTTGGTATGTATCTTCTATGTATCTATTTAATTTGCTGTAAAAGCCAATATTTTAGCATGCATACATTTGAGCAAATTCAATGAATTTCAGGCATACTTACATAAAAGCAGGTTGTTATTATAATCTCATTTTGGAAGATCATTGAACACAAATTTATGGGCATGAGTGGAAATTTTAGGAAAACGTGGTTGTGAAATTGGCAAAAAGAAGACCTCAGCAAATATTTCTTTGAATTATGAGCAGTTCAATATTCTCCAGCAATTTAATAGAAGATTATTAAATGTTCCAGAAAAAAAGATGAAAGTTGGAGCCTACTACTGTTTCTAAAGATGATTTCTCTGATAAAGCCTTACTGTAACTATAAGTCTGATTTTTTCTTATTGAACAAGATTTCGCCAACCTAGAAATATGTCACCGACTTAGAGTTGACCGAATCAATCATTGATTGGTCACCATTTAAAGTCGTTTTTGGTTGATAAGTTGTAGAGATAAAACGAAAGACCGATCAGCATAGTGCAGATCTATGTCAAAAGAATATTGGACTTTTACTGTAGTTCCTTGTTTTATGTGTGATGTTGGGTTGATGAAATCGAAAAGTAAAAATTCAACCATTCCGTCTGTACAGAGAATGATCAAACTTTTCACATTTGATTAGCAGTTTTATATGTTGAGGTGACATTTTAAACACTTTTCTGTACAGTAGAAAAAAGGAGCTAAAATAAAACATCTTTTGTCTAGCAACCGTGCTAAAATGCATTAGCAAATTGCGATGGATTACATGGAAAATTGTCCCTTGTTGTAGACTTTGTAACACATGTTTTTGATACTTGTTTTTCCTTTCTTTGAATTATTTTTCTCTCCAGTGCTATAGGATTGTGGTTTATCGTTCAAAGGACTAAGCAGTGTACAGACTTCTCTGTTACAGTGCACTTTTTCCATTTCATGGCTTGCTGGATTTACAACCTAAGAATACCCAGCTCAATGGCGTGGTGGTTTACAAACATTGGATGTATAGCATTAACGACAGTGCTTGGAGAATATCTTTGTATGAGGACTGAGCTGAAAGATATTCCTCTTACTGGAGCAAGAGCAGACTTATGACGGAAGTATAGGATTTATCTGAGACTAATCTCCAAAGCAGAGCTTAGATTGGTAAAATGCGAAGCTGACATCCATTGGAATACCCTTTGCGCATTTTTAGAGACGAATCGAATACAAAAATTTGATGCAAAGCCATAACAAGAGTTCTTGGGGCATATTTTTGTATGAGGAATGAGCTGAAAGATATTCTCCTTACTGGAGCAAGAGCAGATTTATGACAGAAATGACACCTAGATTACAGCATATTTAATAGATGAATTATCGTTGAATGCATAGCATGAACAGCAGTCCTTGGAGAATGCCTTCGTATGATAACTGAGCTCAGAGATATTTACATGACGGGAGAGAGATTTATGATGTAAGTAAGGCTCTAGATGAGATGGATGTCCAAATTAAAGTCCAAATGGAATCATACCATTAACAACAGTGCTTGGATGCGGACTGAGCTCAAAGATATTTCCTGCACTGGGGCAAGAGCAGATTTATGATATAAGTAAAGGCTTTACAGGAGACTTATGTGCAAAGCAGACGTCTTAGATTGGTAAAATGCAAAGTGGGCATCAATTGGAATACCCTTTATACATTTTTAGAGATGAATCAAATTGACAAAGATTTGATGCATAGCAATGACAAGAGTGTTTGGAGTGTACCTATGTATGCGGACTGAGCTAAAAATGTTCCTTCTACGGGAGGAAGAGCAGATATATTTGAGACTGATTTCCAAAGCAAGATTGGTACAATGCAAAGCCGACATCTATTGGAATACCCTTTATACATTTTCAAGACAATAAGCAAGATAAACTAGGTGTTATGCCCAATACAGAGATGCCAATTGTTTGGAATATGCATGAGGTTGAAATTTTAATGTCCACAACTCTTGCAACAGCTCAACCAATAGTATTCTCAGCCATTCACTTGTGATAAAAGCCTCAAATAATATATGCAATTTATATAGCGCACTTATCCACTCTCATTGCTGAGTGCTCAAGGCGCTTTGCATTTATTACCCTGGCTTTAGCCCGGCAGCCACCAGCGCACTTGGCATTTCAAGGAATAAAGATTCCTGCCAGGTACCCATTCACCTCACCTGGGTTGAGTGCAGCACAGTGTGGATGAATTTCTTGCTGAAGGAAATTGACGCCATGGGTGGGATTCGAACCTATGACCCTCTGGTCGAAAGGCGAGAGTGACAACCACTACACCACGACGCCTCACATATGCATATGAAAATACACTTCCTGCATATTCCTAAATGGTTGTTATCTTTGGTGAACTGTAGATGACTACTTGATATGCAGTAAATTTCCAAACAGTAGTTGTATAGCGTTTATGATGGTTTCTTAAGGATAAGTAACCAATGCTTGCAATCGAAAAGATTCTTGGAGTCAATTTTACAGGAGGGAGGGGGAGGTGTAAAGCGGTGGGTGCCCCTGAAAAATGAAAAAGGAAAGAAAAATGAGATGTGGAGGGACGAAAATGTGTAGACCTTTTGTTCACTCTTTGATTCAAGTTTTTACTTTCTGCAGTCATAGTGCAAGGCTCATGTTTCGCAATCGGAGCACGGCAAGTGATTTCTGGCCGCAATTGAGTGGCCTATGATTTTGATTGGTATTACTTTGGTTGTTTTGGAATTTAAAAAGTGTTCTGTTTTTGGCTTTCATTGAATAGAGTTTTGGGACCAGGATATGAAAAGGTCAACTTTACATCTTCAAATTTATCATTTTTAAAACAATTCAGCTTACAGGGGTTCGAAGCGTAGCGCCCAAAGAGTTGATTTCTTGTAATGTAGATGATCAATTATGAAGAAATGTGAAAAAAATTTATCTGTAATGTATATAGTTGTACACTGAGCAAAGAAAGCTTGAGTAAATTATATAAAATATATTTTTTAATAAAGCCTATTTGAATACCCTAAACATTGTATGAGAATGTGTTTGAAGTTCTATCTCTTAGCAAACTTTAGATTCAAGGAGAAAATTCCAAAACTTCACCTTTTTAAAAAATTCTACCAACTGATATTCCGGTAATGCGCTTTTGACATTCTAAGGAGTACACTCTAATACAGTGGAAACTCAGTGTAAAGAGATCTGATGTAATGAAATACAATCCAACCTCGTTATAAGAAGCACTGATATAACGAGTTCTCGTTATAACAAGGTACTTTTCCTGATCCCATCTCTTTGTATTTTATTGTATTTTAGCCCTGATATATAAACAAGGTTTCGATGTAAAGAGATAATTTCTCTGGTCCCAAGGACCTCATTATAACGAGGTTTGACTGTATCTACTACAGTATAAAGAGATAAAAAATGTGGTTCAAGCTCTTTATAACTTACTGTTTTTTTAAACTCTGATATAAAGAGATTACTGCTGTAACAAGTTTTTTTTATGGTCCTGAGCACCTCGTTATACTGAGTATCCTCTGTATGACTAACGATCCCATTCTCTATCGCGGGAAGGGGGGGGGGGGGCAAGAGGATGTGTCATTGTTAATTAAGGACAGGATTTAAGCATTTAAACAATGCAACTTAGATATCTGTTTTCAAAACACCTCTTGACTATAGAATGATAAAGGGGAAGTGGCCCCGAAACATGAAAGAATCAATTTTGGAATCAATCAAATCTTTTGTACATGATTTGCCACACACTAACCATTTATTATCAATCGTATGATTGACTGGAAATCTTTCTGTTGCAGGCCCCCGATTTTCCTTACTTTTTTCTTTGATCTTCAACAATAACCCCTAGAGATTGGGGAAATTGAGACTTCAAGTTTGGTGGTGTTGTTGGTGTTGGTGTCTAAAGCATACATGTACATGATTTTCTCGACAAGTTCTTCCGTACAAAGCAGGAGCACTTTCACTACAATTCATGACAATTTGGTGGTTACATTCTTTTTAGTGTGAAATTGGTCTTCAATAACTAAAACCATAATACTTATCCTGGAGAGCAGTATTTTTCTGGACTTTTTGATCCCTTACATGTTCATATAATATAATTGTATAAATGATTCCGACCAAATGCTATTTTATCATTTAGTGTTTCGCTTTACTTTGTGTGAGCACATATGACCTCACTATTATAGTGTGAAGGCTGGTGTTGAGCAATCGATAATGGTGATCAGTGTCGCTTCCGTAAACTGACCACCAGTGTTGAAACTTGTACACAGGCCTTTTTCACTTTCTCAACACCAACACTAATACCAAACACTGAACTTGAAATCACCCAATCTCTGTTTCACGAGCTTCCACTGTACATTTAAACTACAGTGGGATCTTGGTAGAGAGAGATCTGACATAACAATAACAATAAAGGGATAATCTGGTCTCAACTCTTTATAATTCATTCATATTCATACCTGATATAACACGATTCCTATTTCTGATGGAAGCTCAGAATAACGAGGTGCTTAAAGATATATTCTGGTATTTGTTAAAAAAATAAAATAAATGTTCACAGAATCGCACAAAATGTGAGAAGAATGTTCAGAACTATGAATAAATAGTATGTGCCAAAGTGTTTTGCAAGAAAATGTATAATGGCAGAGAAATGTGCAAATAAAAGGTCAAAATTGGGCCATGTCGAGCCGACAGATTTTATACCAGTCCCACGCGCTGCTTCCTGTGTTTGCTGCAGTGGACAGAGCACATGGAGAATGACATAATTTCGCTTTTAACCGGTTTGAGGTTATCATATTAGTTTTCCCTTGTCTACACAAGTCACGTTGTGCTTTGTTTGTAACATAAGATTATTTTAATCATTCATTTTTCCAAATTGAAGTTCTTTGCAAGTACTCGATATTCGCTTTAAGACCATCAAACACACCTTGTTACAGCAGTAATATTGTGATATCTGGGTTAAAAAGCTATAAATCATGAAGAGCCGAGACCAGATTATTACTTCTTTATAGCAAGAATATTACTATCGCAGATCTCTTCATAGCCAATGTTCATTGTATGTAAGAATAACACAATACTTTTGATGGTCTTAAGCACCTCACTATATTGGGATTTCATTGTACAGTGAAACCTCCTACTAACGGGATCCTTGGGACCACGAGTATGAAAATGTTCTACAGTGGAAACTCGGTATAAAGAGATCTGATATAACAAAATATCTGATATAAAGAAGTAAAAAATCTGGTTCAAGCTCTTAGTTTTCTACCTCCGTATAAAGAGATTACTGCAATATTAAAGGTATTTTTGATGGTCCCAAGCACCTCATTATACTGAGTTTCCACTGTATCGGGACTCTCCGTATATCGAGGTAGAGAAAGTAAAGAATATAAAAAGCTGGGACTATAAAATCACCTAATTATACATAAGGAAACCTGTCCTATATATCTTACCTCGCAATAACGAGATTCCACTTTACTTAAATCACTCTGATTCAGTCATAAACAATAATAAATCATTCATTGTAAACAAAATCCTTTAATTTCCTTCTTTTTTAGAAGATTTAATGTGGAATAAAGACCACAACATACATGGAAATCCATAATATCACAGTTGTAACAATACAAACAATTTTTTGTCAACAAAATATATCAGATGCATAAAGAATTTATCTGGGATTACATAGTACGTTTTGGCAAGACATGGTATTGGTTACAAAAAAACTGAAGAATTTATGCATAGAGGATAACATCATATGAAAGAATGATGGCTACAACCAAAGTTTACATGTACAAGGTAATGCCCATAACTACATGAAATTTTCTGATGAGCAAATAAGGTCCCCAATAGACGAAAGGGGTGTGGCGGCACACTGGTTTGTTTAGATGGCACCCTGTGCATCACCAATGTGGGGGAGGCAATATTTGGCTATTTTAAATTCGGAAATATTCAAGAATGTTCACAAATATTCAGAAAATTGTTTGTGGGCTGGTCTGCAAGAGCTGACAAGCGAAAAAAGAAAGGTCCTCACAAGACGGCCCCCTCAGACCCTGCCTGGATCTGCCTATGCACAGTACATGTATTGATCAAAAGACAAGGCGAACCATTTCAAATGGATGGCATTTTCTATTTTTTCAAAATTTAAAGATACAAGTAAAGAAATACCATTTTAAATGGTGAAGAATACAATGGATGGAATAAAATTTGATAAATTCAAGGTTTAAAAAATGCATATTTCAATAGAATATGACAAGAAATGCATAGAGAGAGAGTTGGCATCATATGAAGAACATCTTGAACATCAGAATTACATGTAGGTATTCTACACATATCAAAGCAGATCTAAATAGATTGTAAGTTTTGTCCCTCTTCATCTGGGGTCCCTGTTTGCCTTGTTTTATTGTATGAGTGGAATATGAATTGTCCATCAATCATTTCATCACAGAAATCTTGTGCAAAATCAAATAAAAAAATACATAGAACATTGAAAGTGGGACAAAAATTTCAATCTTGAACAACATGAAGAACATGAAGAATTTAACATTATTCTTTTGTTTCAGCCCCCAAACATCTTGGTATACACTGTTAAAATGTTATTCCATTATCCATACTGTTAGCCAATGATAAAGAAATTAATCTATTAGAAATAAATTGAGTTGAACTATCGGAAATAGGCTGGATTACTTAAAGATTCAAATGTATTCATGCTTCAACACAACGAACATAGTTACATGGTATTCCTTAAACCGGCAAGTAACAATTAAACCACAATACTTGGGATCCAATTTGCATACATTACTTGTTGCTATGTCAGGCTAGTTTTGGGATAGCTTTCAGGTTGTCAATGTCAGGAACAACCTCAGTGTATAGAGCACACAAAAAATTGCATCTATTAGTAAACCTGCCTATTTTAAAAGCATAAAAAATCCAATATACAAAGGCCCGTAATTCGATAGCGAGGTCTAAATTAACCTAGGTCTAAGTCATTGCCATTTAGACCATTGGTTTAACTTTTGAAAGGCCCAGGTGCAAATATTAATGGCTTAGTCTCTGGTTAAGTTACACCATGCTATTGGAATGCGAGCCAATGAGTTTTTGTCAAACAAAAGAACAGCACCCAAACCTATACAATTTATTTCATGTAGTTGCATGAGTAATTACAACATGCTTATTGCACTAAACTCACAAGTGAAATCAAGATGAATAAATATAATGCATACCCTTGCTAACCCCAATTAAATTACTAAAAATGTTCAGCAGGATTGTTGGCTTCAGTTTTTCAGATACGGGCCTCTATATCTACCTATGGCTTTTCCGACACTTGAAAAAATCTGTAAACCAACCGACAATTTCATGTCTATCTTCCAGCCTTGGCAATATCCAGGTCGGAATGTCCAGAATCTTATATCTGACTGATCAAGAATCAACTTGAAGATGGAAAAATTCCTGAAATAATTGCATACTTGCAGGAACCATGGCTAAAATTAATAATATTTTAGCCCCCATATCTCTCTCAAGATTTTTCTATTACTTCTGGAATTCTTCAATCATCTTGACCATTTCATGTCTGTCATCGAGTGCTCAAGCCAAGTCCAAAGCAAACTGTCTAATTAGATCATTCTAAAAGACATAAGCCCTGGCCTCCTGGAGTAGTTGGAAAGCGAAGGAATTCATGAATTACATATTCACAGGACTGCTTTCTATAATTTTTCAGAATCGTGCCTCTACATTTCTCTTCAAAATTTCCTCATGCTTCTGAAAGTCTTCAATCAACTTGATAACATCCTGTAATGTATATTGCATAACTCTCAAGCAATCTCAAGGGTGGAATGTCCAGCTTGGTCAGCCCCTGCCTCAGAAGTAGTTGGAAAACAGAGGCAATCCTGAAACGACATATTCACATGACTAATATCTACAATTTTCAGATTCGAGCCTCTATATTTCCTTCTGGTTTTTCTCTGGGCTTCTGAAAGTTCTCAACCAACTCAACCAATTCAAGCCTATCATCAAGCTCTCTAGCTATGTCCAGAGCGGATTGTCCAGTTTGGTCAGTCTGATTAACATCACCCCCTGCCTCAAGAAGTTGCTGAACAATCACAGTATTCCCTCCTGCAACAGCTTCCATGAGAGCTGTTCTCTGTGAACAAATTTAGGGGGGAGAAATAGAGATGTATTGAAAAAAATTGATTACAAAAGGAATATGAAATGTGAAGGTGCAATTTCTTTATAAAAATCACAATCTGCAGATCTTGAATTCATCAATTCTAATTACAATACAGTCAACCTAGCCTAGGTTGAATTGGTAAGGACTGAACAGATAGAAATAGAAAAAACAAAACAAAACAATTGAATATAAAAACCAGGGGACTTGTAAAAACTTGAATTTGACTCATGCGAGGTTGACCTAGGCAAGGTTGACAAAGCATTCTATTATAATCATTCAAAATACTGGCATGGAAGCAATTCCATAAGAAAAATGATCCACTTCCTTTATTTCTTGGTTATTTTAGGAGGCTTTTCAGTCTGCAAATGTTTTCCAATGCTGCATGTACCATCCAAAAATAAACTTAGGCTCTCTCCCTATCATTGAGCACAAATTAACTGATATTTTCTTACAATTTTTAACAACAATAGCAAAATTTTAAGCCGGCCGCACAAGCCACGACTAGACCACCTTACGACTGGCTTGCGACTCGATGACGTCACTTTATCATAAGCCAGACGTAAGCATTGCCACCGTACACATTGCAATCCGCTCCTACTACTGCATTCCCATTGTTACTTTTGCTGGTATCTTTTTACCTGGGCAGAAGTGAAATTTACAATGTGAAATTTACAATGAGAAACTGTGAAATTTACAACTTGACGGTTGACACACATGCATTTCATCATTATCATTGTGACGTCACAATCAATGTGCTTGTCTGATTGGATGATAGATTACGACTCAGTTGTAAGGATTCAAAATGTCAAATACCAGCGTCTGGCCTTCCGATTTACATCCAACTGTGTGCCACTTGCAATCTCACAAGAGTCATGACGTCACAATTCAACTCACTCGGTCACAAGCTGGTCGTAAGATGGTCGAGTCATGGCGTGTGCAGCGGGCTTTAAATGCATTGAACTGAAATACTCACCTTGTTTTCACCATACTGAATGTTTGGATCCATGTTTGGGACCTGGAGCAGGTATCGGACGGTTTGGACGGCATTGTGTTTGATGGCTAGTGGAAGAATAGCGCCATCTTGGACTGAGGAAGAGTGATTATTAACCTGCATCTCCAGGAGCCTTCCAACCTGGTTTGGCAGAAAGAAAGAAAGAGGGAGAGAATGAAAGGCATGCAGTTCATATCTAAAGTTTTACCAGTAATATTTGGGAAAAAACAAGGTTGTCTGTACATGGGGTGCGACTTTACCAAAATTTGTCCTTTACATTTTCTCCATACTGCTGCATTCAACCCAGGTAATTTGAATGGGTATCGGCAGGAATTTATTCCTTTCAATGAATGCAAAAACACCTACATGTACTTGGCAGCTACACATGATTTCACGTTTTTGTCCCTTTTAAAGAAAAATAAACAAAGGGATCAACAAGATTCATCCCCAAATGCATGCAGAATGAACATGTCTGTACTATACTTGAAGAGAAAAGTAAAATTTTGTATACTTTTCTCAGAAAAGAAGAAAAGAAGAAAATGTGAAATTCCATGTTCAAAGTGAATGGAAAGTTCTCCATGTTGACAGACATGTTGTGCATGCATGCTGCTAACTCAAGGAGCCCATGAGGGGTGTACATGAAAACTCTGTAAATTCATAACTTTTGAATGGATGTCTGATTTTGCTTAAATTTTCAGTTTGATCAATGTGTTATTCTCCATCAACTGACAGCACATCAATGTTTGGGTGAAGTTCCCATTTTAGAACAAAAAATCCCTATTGGAACACTCACAGTATCAACGTCATCCATGCATGTTATAAAAATTGCACATATTCGATTAAAATGTGAAATTCTGTATATAGAGTGAATGGAAAGTTCTCCATGTACACGTTGACAGCTATTTTGTGCCTGCAGGTTGCCAACTCTAGGAGCCCATGAGGGGTGTAAATCGGAACTTAAGACAATTCATAACTTTTGGATTGTCTAATTTTGCTTAAATTTTCAGTTTGATCAATGTATTATTCTCAATCCACTGTCAACACATCAATGTCTGGGTGAAGTTCTCCTTAAAGAACAAAATAAAATCTTTTGAAACACTCACGGTATGAACATCATCCATTCTAATAGCACTATGTAGAGTCTCTAAGCCTTCCTCTTCGGTGTTAAAAGAAAGCATGGATGCAGAGGCAGCGCTTCCTTTGCTTAGTGTTTCCTCGTGCCCTTCGACAGTAGATGACTCAGTGATGATATTAACTTCAGGGTACGCAGTTCGATTCTCGATGCTGTGTGTGATCACTGGATGAAGAGAGAGCAAAAGAAAGATAAAGACAGGAATGATACCCTTGCAAACATTGGCAAACTTAACCCTATTCCCATTGGGATATTTCAGTCATCTCAGTTAAAGGGGGGGGGGGGGATTTTTTAGCCCCCCCCCCCTCTGATCTTCGCCGTCGACCGCGCGATCGCGCCGAAATTTGGCGTGCACATAGCCCGCGATGTTAACTCTTAGATTACATAGTCAAATTTTTCATAAATCTACTCATTATGCTAATTAGGCTATAATTATGCATAATTATGCATGAATTCTAACAAACAGCAATAAATCACTTGCTGAAGCTCCAAATGTGCTGATGTTTGGTCTAGATACTCATAGTAATGTTTCATACATATTGTCATGGAAAGAAAATGCATTCAAAATCTATTTCTTATGTATTCTATTGTTTTTGTGAATTTCTTATGTATTTCCTTGTTTTTTCGACTTTATTATTTCTATTGTTTTTTCGATGGGAATTGTTGATGACATTATTAGAGGCATAGAAAATGAATTATAAATTCAGTTCATGCATTAATATGCAAAATAGACAAGGATTTATGAATATTGACTAAAAACACAATTTGCATTGACTTTGTACATAAAATCACGTTTTGGACTCATATTTGGCTCGACGAATATTTTTCAAATGCGCGTAGCGTCGGTACCGCATACCCGGTCATCACGAATTTGGTGTCAACAGTTGCGTGAGACTTGAAAGATAAAAGTCAGAAAAAATTATGACGCGAGCTTTTCATGTTTCAGATTTATCGCGAAAATTGTCGAGGGGGGGGGGCTTTAAAAGCCCCCCCCCCCCCCCCAATGGGATTAGGGTTAAGATTTGTTATATTCACCACTCTGTGTTGATTATGTCTTGTTTAATAATGTTCTTGAACTATGTGAAGTTGAAGGGGTGTCGGCAGGATGACATGTGGGTCACTGTAAGTATATCTAGGCAGCCCCTCCAACTCAACTCAGGTAATTTCTATATGTTTGCCTTTCTCCAAATATTTTGCTATGTTAGCAATTATATTTATCATGCCAGTATTTTACAGTTGTAAGTCCTATTTCTTACAAATGCTGAATAAATGCTGAATAAATAAATAAATGGGAACGAAAGAGAGGAAAACAATATAGGGAGAAATCCTGAGACACAGAGGAGAAAAGAGCAAACTCATTTGTTGGGTATGGACAGGTCTTGCAGGTATTCAAATGGAGAAACATGGGGATGGGCTGCATGCAGACCCCCCCCCCCCCCAATGGTTCTACAGTCCCTGTCTTGAATTCATCATTCACAAATAGGAAACAAACATTAAAGAACCGCTTGCACATTTCAATCAGCAACAAAAATGAAGATGTAAATTCATTTTATGCCACAGTATACATTACATTAGGAGACTGGACAATAAATGTGATGTATTTATCTATTTATGCATCAACAAAGATAATAAAACTAAAGCATTTTTTAATCTAAGAAAAGCAAGAGTGGGCACACAAAAGCTCAATATATGCTTACTTTATAAACTTTCAATCATTTATCTTTACCCAAGCAATCCACATGTTCCCTTTTAAACTAGTATAGAGTATTGTTGAATAATACACATAACAATGTTTAATCAGTAACTTCAATGTCAAAGGGAGCTCATTACAACAAGCTATGGATATATTTTCATACCATTGCGCATCATTTCAGCATTATTGTCCCCCTCTGCGTCCCTGGACATTTTCTCCCATTCGGCCTGCACCTCTGCATTGGAGCCTGTGAGGAAGAGCTTTCTGTGTCTTGAGAGTATATCCTCCCAGTCTCCTACCTCTTCCAGCACGGTGATCCTCCCCTCAAGTCTGGGGGCGATGCGGGCTCGGGCCTGCTCCACCTGAACAAGGCTGGATGATTTCACGAGGCTGGGTTTGCTGTCATAGGAAGAAGACAACTTGTTTCTTTTATTTGTCAATTTGCAAAACTTCATCAGGCTTGTAATTGCACATTCACTTTACGAGATGATTGATGGTGATGGTGGTGATGATAATGATGACATGATGACGATGGCGAAGATGATGATGGTGGTGGCAGTGATGACGATGATGATGATGATGATGATGATGATGATGATGATGGTGGTGGTGATGATGATCACAATGATAATGATGATGGTGGTGATGAGGATGATGATGATGGTGATGATGATGATGATGATGATGATGATGATGTTGACGATTATAGTTACAATGATGATGATGTTGACGATTATAGTTACGATGATGATTATGTTGACGATTATAGTTACGATGATGATGATGTTGAAGATTATAGTTACGATGATGATGATGATGACGATTATAGTTACGATGATGATGATGATGATGATGATGATGATGATGATGATGATGATGATGATAATGATGATGATGATGATGATGATGGTGATGAGGATGATGATGATGATGGTGGTGATGATGATGATGATGATGATGAAAATGATGATGGTGGTGATGATGATAGTGATGATGATGATAACAATGAGATTGGTAATAAAGATGGTGGCGAAGACAAACACTCACCTGGTAAGGCTAACAAGACTCTGTCTATGTCTAGACCTGCAAGGCTTGAGACCCTGGACTATGCCAGCTGAATGGAAGTGGTTCTGGACCACTGTAGTTAGGACTGGGCCTTCTTCCGCATTCACAAGGACTGGACAACCGCAAAAAACTTTATACCCATCTTTACCATTCGCTATGTACTCCTTGGTACATAACCGATATTTCTGTAACGAAAATAATAAGCCAGATTAATCATATTTCTCATATTATATTATTATTATCATGTTATACACTTATTGCATTTTCCTCTTCATGATTAAAATGAAAGTAAGCAGCTATATATGCATCCTCTTAAAAGTTTGTTTCAAGCAATCCTAAATCAGTTATGAATGTAGTACAATACTGTTTAATTATGGACATTAATTTAGTGAAAATCTACACATACTTTACAGAGCACAATAATCCTACTATATAATTCGCCTTATCTTGTGTGTAAATTTTTTTGATGTTTGTTTGTTTGGCTGCGTATTTATCTCAACCTATTACACCAATCGTCTTCAAATTTCTCTTTCCCCCATTTTAGATAATAGAAAGAAACCTTAGACTATTAACAATTACTGGCAATGCCTAATTATGATTTCATATTTCACAATTCGTAATTTTCATTCGCTGCGCCCTCAATATCACCTAGGTGTACGCAGTTCTCTTTAACTCAGACGTCAGCGAACACGAGGTGCATGCACGAGTACGGTGTGACCTCTCTAAACTTCTACATGGAATTATGACACACGCATTTGTGTGTACAGTATACACCATGCTTTCGCACGGGGGAGCGTCGGCCCGGAATGGGCGGAGCGATCGGTGGTATTGTCTGCGGTGTGTGAGTTCGCATTCATTTTCTAAGTGAAGCATGTTTCGGGAGAGCGATGCTGCGGTGGGCGTTAATAAGTATGATGGGGGGGGGGATAAAGAGAGAGAGAGAGAGAAGAAACACCTAGGGTCTTCACCTTGGAAGCGGGTCTGAACAGGTCTCAGCAGACCGGGGCCTGCAAAAATATTTCATTCATGTCATACGCATCACTATCTTTTTTCCCCCAAAGTTATTAGGAAGGCAAAACTATAAAAACGGGTAGATCTGCTAGTAATTTAAAAGCCCTTGACTATTCTAAAATTGGAAATCTGAGACATTCCTCTAAGACAAACCTTTCTTTACATGAAATTTGTGTCAAATTTGTGACATAAAGGCTATGTCCATCTTGAAGCAGAAATTATTTGTTTTATTTTTTGCTGATAATTCATTTAATAACCCATATCTTGCGAACAAAAATATTGATCAACTCCAACACTCTTGCCATTTAAAATTTTTGTAGAAACAGCATGTCATTTGAGAAAGAAACTCCCCCCTTATCAGGCAATATGCACTGTCCATGGACCATGATCATCAGAGGATCAACTCTTTGTCCACAGGAAGCAGAGGGGTAGAAGCCGTACGTCATGCCAGAGATCTGGGGGGAATCAACACTCTTTCTTAGGATACTAGAGTTTAAAGGAGTTTCTTACTTTATCTGGTAAGATACACTGTCCGTCGACTACGATCGTCAGAGGATCAACCCTTTGTCCAGATGGAGCAGAGGGGTAGAAGCCGTACCTCATGTCAAATATCTGGGGGAAGTGACCCTCTTTCGTAAGATACTAGAGTTTAAAGGAGTTTTTTACTTTATCTGGTAAGATACACTGTCCGTCGACTACGATCGTCAGAGGATCAACCCTTTGTCCAGAGGGAGCAGAGGGTAGCAGAAGCCATAACTCATGCCAGAGATCTGGGGGAATCGGCCCTCTCACTTAGGATACTAGAGTTTAAAGGAGTTTCTTACTTTGTCTGGCAAGATGCACTGTCCGTCGACCACGATCGTCAGAGGATCAACTCTTTGTCCAGATGGAGCAGAGGGGTAGAAGCCGTACCTCATGTCAAATATCTGGGGGAAGTGACCCTCTTTCGTAAGATACTAGAGTTCAAAGGAGTTTCTTACTTTATCTGGTAAGATACACTGTCCGTCGACCACGATCGTCAGAGGATCAATTCTTTGTCCAGAGAGAGCAGAGGGGAAGAAGCCGTACCTCATGCCAGAGATCTAGGGAAGCAACCCTCTTTCTTAGGATACTAGAGCTTAAAGGAGTTTCTTACTTTGTCTGGCAAGATGCACTGTCCGTCAACCACGATCGTCAGAGGATCGACTCTTTGCCCAGATGGAGCAGAGAGGTAGAAGCCAAACCTCATGCCAGAGATCTGGGGGAAGTGACCCTCTTTCTTAGGATACTAGAGTTTAAAGGAGTTTCTTACTTTATCTGGTAAGATGCACTGTCCATCGACCACAATCGTCAGAGGATCAATTCTTTGTCCAGATGGAGCAGAGGGGTAGAAGCCGTACCTCATACCAGAGATCTGGGGGAAGAGACTCTCTTTCTTAGGATACTAGAGTTTAAAGGATTTTCTTACTTTATCTGGTAAGATGCACTGTCCATCGACCACGATCGTCAGAGGATCAATTCTTTGTCCAGACGGAGCAGAGGGGTAGAAGCCGTACCTCATGCCAGAGATCTGGGGGAAACGACCCTCTTTCTTGGGGTACTGACTCACGCCATTCTCAAGGGCCTCATATAGTTCATCACCTGACAAAAAGAAAAGAAGAAGAGAATACAGTCAAGTAATAAACTGTGGTCATGCACTGTAAGCAGAAGGAAAAGGACAAGGACAAAGTAAACAACTTCAATCGAGCATTAACACTAGCTTCATGATCACAAAAGAAAGTCCCAGATGTGACACTTATTCAACATCTTTCACAGAATAAAAGGAATGGAAATTTCTTTTGTGTCCATCGAGCTACTGTTAATGCTTGAATGGAGGTTGCTTACTTTGTCCCAGGTCTTTGTCCCTTCTGCTCACAGTGATGATGAAAAAATTATAGAAGATTGTTCTAAGGATGTTTTTATTTAATCTGTACCTCAGTTATAGCTGATATCGCTTCCCTAAATTATGACAATTTCTACATATGAATATCTAAGAGGGTGTCGCTAGAAATTTGCAATTAATCACAAGTTGCAGCTGATCATAAAATCACTGTAGGATGAATCCCCTCTCATCTCATACTCCATCTAAAATTTTTAAGCGAATGTCTTTTCAGAGTTCTATAACTCACCACAAATCATCTTTAAAGATTTCATCATCATCATCATTGGCATCCGTCTGTCTCGGGAGACAATGGATAAATACGCTTTACATCTCTACATACCTGTGACTTCAAGCACCATTAACGGGTCGATGAGAGGAAGGAGTGTCAGGAGATCACGCTTCTTGAACTCCCCGGCTGGGTGTATTCTGTCTGATCTAAAGGTTCCTGAGTTTAACAGTGCTATATCTGCTTCCAGCACCGACAGCATGATGTCAGTCACAAGGTTACCTGGATGATGATGACCAATGTTTTAATGATAATCAACCATTTCCAGACAAATTATATTCATTTAAATATCTTTTCTATCAAGACCTCTCAAATATACCAGATACACAAACAGGAACAACACATGCACAGAGTGTACAGATCTATCTTTTCTATTTCATGCAAGTAAATTGATGAAAAAAGGAAATCAATGAATTGGAAATCAAATAAAACATTACAAATCTAGGTTTACCGTCTCACTGGCAGGTTTTTAAACCATTTTTAGCACATTCAGCGGACAGTCAGGTGTTAAACTGGACGGATTTAACCCTAATCCACAAGTTTTGTGATCACGCCGCCACGCAAATTTTGTTCACCGCGAGACTCGCTGACTTTTTACTTTCAAGTCTTGCGCAACTTTTATGACTATTTTCGCGAAAATCGAGCGTATGGTTACGTCACCGCGCCACTTTTTGTACATGCATGTCAGACCGAAAATCGCTCAAAAACGTGATTTTGTGTACAAAGTCAATGTAAATTGGGATTTCAGTCTGAATTCTTAAAGATGTAGTTATTTTCAATTCTATGGGTTATAATTAATTCATTTTAGCATAAATATGCTTCAAAAATGTTCTGCAATAAATTTCATCAAAAAAACAATAGAAAACAAAAGGTCGAAAGAACAAAGAAATACATAAGCAATTCATAAAACAATAAAAAACGTAAGAAAAACCTTGTCACACCAAATTTTTTTCCAAGTAGTATTGTGAGGAATAATATGGAAAATATTTATACCAAAAATGAGCTTTCTAGGAGCTTCAATGAGTGAAATAGAACAGAAAACAAGATTTCATGCATAAATTTGCATAATTAATTAATTAAAAATAGAAATCATAAATTTTCAGAAAATCAAACTATACAGTCATGTAGTTTACACTCTACACTATGCGCGTGCAAAATTTCGCGGCGATCGCGCGATCCACGGCCGAGATCTGAAGGGGGGGTCAAATTGACCCCCCCCCAGTATAAACTTGGTCTGAAAAAGCCCAGTTAAAATAGGGTTAAGCCAACCCAGAGTGATGTTTTTGCATGCCGGCATTGCCGTGGATGTCAGGCCATGGGCCTATAACACTCACTGACAGGACATCTCGGTAGTCTAGTGATAAAACACCGGTCTACTCATTAGATCGTGGGTTTGATTCATACCCAAGTATGCCTGTGAATTTTTGTCACAGAATCTCAGAAGCACACTGTAAATCAGTGTTTATCCATGTCGGAATTAAGCAAGAATTATTTACTAAAATGATCGAATAAGGAAGATTTGATGAACTAACCTAGATTAGTTTCCTGTGTCCTTATTGTTCCAAACCTTGCATCCAAATCCACCTCAACCATTCCAAGCTTCCCTTCCATCTCTCTGTTCATAACATCTGTTATCAAGAATACAGGGAAATATTATCTACCAGCTTTTGAGGGTATTAAAAAGTCAGAAAACGAATTGGTGGAATGGACTTCTTTTGAACAATCTGTTTTTGTGGTCCGAAAGGTTATATCCTATGAGCCAAACATTAAAAAATCATTCAAATCATAAAGAAAATATTCACATTATAAGTATTCAACTCTACATCAATTCCACATTTTCTCCTTTTTTCAGAAAAGTCAACAAATTGTTAGTTTTCCGCTTTGAGTATAGCTTTCCTTTATCGATTCTGCATGTATTTTGAGAAGAATCATGCTGAACCCTTACTCTAATTTTTACATTAATCTATTGTTTAAAATTTCTATGAAGAAAGTGAATGAGGAGCTGTCCGACACGACGTCAACGATGCCGATCGCACAGATTTCCATCAACGGCAGTGATCATCATATTTCTGTGACTTTTGAACGGATTGTTGGATTTTGCTCAAATTTTCACAGCTAGTTCATCTGGTTTTTCTTCATTTAATGAGCATGTGAGAAGTCCAGTGGTTTGTTCCCCTTTAATAGTGATGTTATCTGGTGTGAACTCTAGTGTAATAATTGATAGGCTCTTCTTCTTCTTTCATCTTGATTTTCCTTTCCCCCCCCCTTCCTTCTCATGTTTATTCTAATTACTAATAGTGCTATTATTACCATTAATATTACATTTATTGTATATCATCAGAAACTACCAACATACTCTCTTACCTCCATATTGGTCCACAATCTGTTTCATCTCCTCATCCTCTGTGACTTCCTGGTCGACGTCCACCTCCTCGATGTTGATGGCGACGTCGTGTGGAGTGAACTCCAGTGTGATGATGGATAAACTCTTGAAGTCCGAGCCGCTCTTCACGATATATGTTCCGTTCACCTGGAAACAAAATGAAAACGCACTTGAGTATGGAAGCTTTAAAGTGATACTGTTATGTCAACATTAAAGTTCTTTTATGTTGACTGATTAACCTTGAAATTAAAATATAGAATTGAATTGTATTTCACGGTTGATTTGTGTATAGCTGCCAACATCGATCTGTGGGAATACGTAATAATCTTGCTACAAATTAGTAATCTTCACATGTTTTAAATTGAAGTGCATGGTGCTAATGTTGCCAACATTGGTAATCTTTACTGGGTTTAACAAAAATATAACACATTCCGAGGCCAAAATTGGTAATGATTAATGGTTGGCAGCTATTCTGATGTCATAATGAAATAATGACAATAACATGTTTTTAACAATTTTCATGTCATAATGGTAACATAATGCATCTTGCATCAAAAGTTGATGCCTTTAAAAAACATGTCATGACAACATTTACCTTATTTTAGTAGATATTTGAAAGAAGTACTGACCTAATGAAAATACAACATAGTTCACAAGTTTAGGGGGAAAATTTTACAAAACAGTAAACTACAAACAACAACAATAAAGAATATAAAATAGCAAACTTAAAACAGCAATAACAACAAACAACGAGAAACAAAAGTTTAACAAACAATTGTACCTCATTGATGCTGTAGTCATGATCATGGCCAGCTAGAATGAGATCAATGGCAGTAGTCTCGGAGGCAAGTCTGAAGTCATTGGGATATCGCATGTGTGTAAGCGCTATCACATAATCCGCACCCTGAAATGGAGAAGAAAGAGTTTGTATATAATCGTGTTGAGAGAATAAGAAGGGAGAAGGAAAGGGGCAGGAAAAAAAATGAAAAGAGCGACAAGAAGGAGGAAGAGAAGGAGAGAGAGGGGAGAGTGGGAAGGAGAAGAAAGCGGAGGAAGGGGAGGATGAGAAGGAAGAGAAACAGGAGAAAGAAGTGAAAGGGGAAGACGGGGAGGAAGAAGAGGATGATCGGAAGAATAGGAGGAGGTCAAGGAGAAGGAGGAGGAGGGGGGGGGGGGGGGGGGGGAGGAAGATGATGAGAATTATGGCTGTGGGTTCTGAGGCAATTTTAACACCACAGGGTAATCGCATGTGTGTCAGCGATATCACATAATCTGCACCCTTTCAAGAGAAATAGTGAACATGAATTTTCAATTATATTTGTAGGAGAAGACGAGAGAGAAAATAGATGGGGAAAAAAGAAGACAAAACAATCGTGGTGGAGGTTCTGATGGCAATCTAATCTTCAGTTTTACTCATGAAAGCATGAGTCAGAAGCTGCATATGAAATTATAAATGAACAAAACCAATAAAAACCCTCCAAACATTGAAAAAAAATCAATATTTATGAACGTAATGATTTAGAAAATATTACAGTTGTACTAAATCTTATCAACATTTCTATAAGTCCCAGTCACATAGAAGCCTGGAAGCTACATGATTGAACAGAACTCTTTGTTCAGTTCAAAGTAAACTGCCTCCGAACAAAGAGTCGTGTTGAATCGAGTTCAGTCGGGACTATTATGTGAGTGGGGCATTGCACTATTTGGGCAACCCAATGGACCTATTGTGCAAGTTTGGATGAAAATCAGGCAAGAGGTTTTGAAATGAGAGCCAAGGTTAAGTTTTCAGGTTAAGATTGTCGGAAATTTGACCTCAGATGACCTTTGACCTCGACTTTTTAGGCCACCCAATGGACCTATTGTGCAAGTTTGATGAAAATCAGACAAGGGGTTTTGAAATGAGAGACAAGGTTAAGTTTTCAGTTTAAGATTTTGGAAATTTGACCTCAGATGACCTTTGACCTAGATAATGACCTTAAAAGTGATCTGCACTATTTGGGCAATCCAATAGACCTATTGTGCAAGTTTGATGAAAATCGGGCAAGAGGTTTTGAAATGAGAGCCACGGTTAAGTTTTCAGGTTAAGATTTCAGAAATTTGACCTTAGATGACCTTTGACCTCAACAATGACCTGAAAATTGCTCTGCACAATTGAGGCTACCCAATGGATTTATTGTGCAAGTTAAATGAAAATCGGGCAAGGGGTTTTGAAATGAGAGCCAAGGTTAAGTTTTCATGTTAAGATTTCGGAAATTTGACCTCAGATGACCTTTGACCTAGATAATGATCTGAAAATTGCTCTGTGCTATTTGGGCCACCCAATGGACCTATTGTGCAAGTTTGATGAAAATCAGGCAAGGGGTTTTGAAATGAGAGCCAAGGTTAAGTTTTCAGGTTGAGATTTCGGAAATTTGACCTCAGACAGGGATGAGATTGGGAAATTGTGAAATCAGCTGAAATTTTCTCTATGGCAATTGATCTGTACTCCTCCTGGGGGTGGGTGCGGGAGGGGGGTTCCCCCTCCCTCCGGGGAAAAATTTGAAAAATTACTATTGAAAATGCATTTTTACATGCAATTTAAGGCTAAATATTGATACCTGTTCTATTTCTTCATCATCTTTGAAAGTCTGAAATGCTGAGAAGAGACACCATCACATCATATTCATGTTGGTTCTTTGTTGATAAAACAGCACAATTTGTACTTTGTAGACCAAGAAGTCCAGAAATTGCATACATTGATGAGGTATTACTGAATTAAGTCCTCATGTAAATGAATGTAGTTCAAGCTTCCTCATCAATAGTCAAAATTAAATAAAAGCCAGATATGCACAATACGGTCTCAATCTTACCGGGCCGACGACGCATGGACTTGGTAATGATAAATTGATAATGCATATGGTCAATCCGGGTGAATTCCACGAAGTAATTATCCAGGTACAGATTCCATTTTGGGCGAATTTATTAACAAAAAACAGCCTTCAATGCCGAAATATCAAGGCGGAATAACCGTGTAAAAACCGCGATGTGAAGAAAGTAAATCCAAACAGACCTCTGCTTCGTGATCGTAGTTCGTACCGTTGGCATATCGACACAGCATATTACGTGCGAGTGCACAAGCTTCTGCATTGCGGAAAAAAGTTCCGCTGAAACCAACGACGTAGCCTGACCAGCCGCAGTGCGAAGCCGGCCAGCGTTGGGTGTAGCTAGGCTAGCTACACGTTCGTATCATCCACGATGAGATGTGTGGCTGCAAGCACAGCGTCGCGATATTTGTGAGCAAGACACACACACGCACACAGTATACATGTACACACAGTCACCACGCAATACGATACATAATACATGAGTATGTATTCCACGGATACCTGAAGTTACGCACAAATTCATAGAAATTTTTTTTTTTTTTGTCAAAATCTCGAAATCCGCGTATTTCCGCGGATCCGCGGAGAAATCTCATGCCTGCTCAGATGACCTTTGACCTCGATAGTGACCTGAAAATTGCTCCACACTATTTGGGCTACCCAATGAAACTATTGTGCAAGTTTGATGAAAATCGGGCTAGGAGTTTTTGATTTAGAGCAATTCTAAATTGTTGACGCCGTCGCCGTCGGAAAAAGCGGCGCCTATGTCTCGATTCTGCTACGCAGGCGAGACAAAAACCCTTCTAACCCACTAGCTTTATAAACGCCATGACACACTCTGTAGTTGCCAACAGATTGAAAAATCAATTAGGAATCAATTATGGAAACATCTACAATATACAAATCGAGAATCTCACCTGTTCTTTTAGCTCTGTCGCAAGCTTCTGCCCTCTCTCAACATAGTCTAGGTATGTCACATTCTCCCTGTCTACGGTTGCCAAGGTAACGAGCCATTCCTCCTCTACAAGACCTATTAAACCAATCTGTTCAAAGACAGAAAATAAATGCAAGTTTTGTTAAGGCGGTCATAACACTTCTCCAGAAACTCTACATTTTCAAACAAACTACACTTACCTATTATTCTCAGTATATAAAAGTTGCCTTATTGATAACTTCTTTTGGACATAAGTGGTACTGCATCTGTTCTATTTTCCCCCTATTTAATCAACTTCTTGTTTATTCTGCTTTCAATCAATAATCATTGCTGTTGTTGTGTTATTCAATCTCATCGTTGTTTAATTCAGGGTGGTACATAAGCACTTACCCAGGGCAAGTTAAACTCATGTTTGGGCAAGTCTTTTTTTAGCAAAGGTAAAAGCTGCTTGCCTGACGTGGACAAGCAATAAAAAGGAACTGCATAATGGTTGTAAAAACAAATCTCTTTATTAAATCTGATTTTTTGTTTTAGAATTTAGGATAATCATATTAAGAATTCCCTGTTTAGTCTCAGACTGTTTTAATAGGCAGGTCTTGATTTGGGCAAGTGATTTTCCAACATTTCTAAATCTGCTTGCCCGACTGGGAAAAGGGTTCTTAAAGGTTATGTAGCATCCTTAAATTACATAGATTAAACACAACTACAATATAAATCTTCATATAAGCAGTTTTCCTGAACTCTGATATTTACAGCACATATATACTTTACATTTGTCCAAACAATTTCATTAAAAGAACCAATTTGGTTTCTAATGTATTAAAAGATGCACAGATACAAACATTTACCAAATCATGAAATAAAAACAAACCTTTTTATTTTGCCATGTTATCAGTCTTGTCACGATCCCGTCTGCTAACATCTGTCCAGTGAAATCATCAATGACATTGCTAAGTAACCATGGAAACTGGGTTTCTTTGACTATGTCCTCAAGATCATCCACACCAAAATCTGAAAAATAAAGACGAATGGAAACAATTCAGCTTAAAGGTATAGATTTGTAATTGTTGGGATGCAGAAATTGATGTGAAACGAGCTGATATGTTAAGAAATTGCTTTACACGTCTAAATATGACTGTTTATGAAATTGGAAGATTTTCGCACGTATTCTGGCGTAATTTTCTATGAAAATGTCAATCCGAATCAGTCATTATTCCTACGGCGCACTAAATTAATCCCAAGCTGACCGACGGGGGCAGGATGAATGGAGTGACCGGTAGTATTGTGAGCGACGTGTGAGTTCATATTCATTTTGTACGTGAAGCGATGCAGGTGGTCATTTTTATTTTGCAATGATTAAGCCATTTCTAGGTCGATTTTATTCAAACAATCTATGAACATGCTCTAATTTCCTGCATTAGGGTAATGTTTTTATTGCAGCTCATAAAGTACTAAAATATCTGAAGCGCCATCTCTCCCAATAGTGATCTACTTGTTTAAGTACATAAAGATAATCAACATAAAACATAGCATTCATGACAATATTGAATTAATGATCTTTAGTATTTGATGTAATTAGATGCTTAAGGATTTCACCGTTTCTGTTGATAACTCACCGAAATCATGGTTGCCATAGACTGCTGTATTGACCCTCAGTGCATTAAGGATTGGGACCATGTGCTCGCCCTTGGTGAAAGTACTCACTAGAAATGAAATGATACAGAAAACAAAATAATTCTCAACTAGAAAATGCGCGCTCGGCGAGTTGCGCATCCGAGCACATGTATCCCCAGACCCAACAGCATTGCACTGTTGTGGGTTTTATTACTGTCAACTGAACCAGGTTGGTGGTGTATGTTGTTGTACCACTATTTCTTTACATCATGGTTACCATAGCAACAAGGACTCAGCCCCACACCAAAATCAATAGGCTTCAACCTCTATCCATAAAACACCTTAAAACCAAAATTGAAAATAAAAGGAAAAGAAATAAGACCTGTAGAGCGTTCACAAGGTAATATTAACTATTTGTTTACATCATGGTTACCATAGCAACCAGGTCTCCGCCCCACAACAAAATAAATAGGCTTCGTCCTCTCTCCATAAGACACCTTCAGACCAAATTTGAAAATAATCGGACAAGAACTCAGACCTGTAGAGCGTTCACAAGGTAATATTAACTATTTGTTTACATCATGGTTACCATAGCAACCAGGTCTCCGCCCCACACCAAAATCAATAGGCTTCGTCCTCTCTCCATAAGACACCTTAAGACCAAATTTGAAAATAATCGGACAAGAACTCGGACCTGTAGGGAATTTAAGAGGGTCAACCCCAAGCTGAGGATCTCAAAATCAATTACTTTTTTTCTGCTTTCTCCATGTGGAAGATGATGCAAGCTTTTTTTTTCTGTTTTAGTATGTTTTGACAAGTCCTCAGGCTTATCAGCAAATTTTACAGAAGTAAGGCATGCTCATTCTTAATTTTGGAATCCCCTCCTTCCCAAACCAACCTCCCCAATATTACCTGGCCAATTTGAATAATGTCCACAAAAGTCTGTATACCTAAAGGACACAAAATAATCAATCAACAATGGTCTTCAAAATCCAAAATCAAATTAATAATTCGGCATTCGTGATGACTATCAAAAGCGATTAAGTCACAGTAATATTTAGTACAGCCCTGGGCCAGTGTATTGTAATGCAAATTGTGTAGAGAAAGTTCCAATTAAATATCAATTTACTCCTTTGGCTGGGGAAACTGGAGCACAGTTCATGTTTAGTTTTATGATTTAATTAGGCACAGACTCTGTTTACACATTATATACACCACTTACCCAAAATAGTGAGGTTACATATGATTTTTGCAGAAAATTGTTATTCCAACATGAATGAAAAGTTTGAAGAAAAAAATAGAAAAATTGGGTTGGGCTATTTCAGAGGATCTGTTGGTGGAGGACAACCAAAGATGTCTTTTTTGGCTCTGGCTTATAGTGCATCAATAATGCCATTGGAAATACTCAACAGATGAAATAAGCAAACTATGTAGGATTATATCTTGAATGGTAAATACTACAAATAAGGGGGAAAAACAAAAAAAATGCTTGTTTGCCAAAGAATAACTTTTTTGAAAACTTGCATAGGTCAGCTGGAAAGAGTTTTTTTTTCATCTATTTGAAAAAAAATTTGAACATATTTCGTGTAGAAAATGATATTTAGAATGGAGTAAAAAGCCTTAAAACATTTTCACTTTTCAGAAAATATTTCACGTATGATTTATTCATAATTTTACTGAAAATGTCTTAGGTTTGTATTTATCATGTTATAATTTTATTGTGATTATTTTTTCATTGAAGTGAAAAGCAAAATATATATATTTATCAAAAAGAGTTCTGGGGCCTGTAACATAACAGATGCAATTAAACTTACAATAAATATTTATCGTAAGTCTATGGCAAAATGTGTACCAAAGAGATGCAATTAATTGCAAGATTAATTGCAACTCTTTTATGTTACAGGCCCCTGGTCAGGCCGTTCTCAGACGGTTCGTCAGTTGAGGGAATTCAAATGATTTTTTATGTGAGGGGGTATCCTCGTAACTATTTATGAATGGGCTCACAATTCTAAAAAGAGAATTGCCAACCTTTGCTGGTGAAAATCAGTACACACTCAAGCTCATTTGGCATAAAAAGAGAACATCAGAAATTTCAGGACGAGAACCGTTTTGTATTTTGTTTCAATATATTTTGGTAAAGGGCTCTAAAAATATACCAGATGTATGAGAATAAAGAGAAAAAAATTCTACACCAAATCTGACCATTACTATTATGCCACCATTTGCCAATTTTTTACAGAGAATTTTTTTAAAATAAAGTAATCACTAAAATTGTCAAAAATCGTTAAATTGGCAATACATTGAATGTTTTAAAATCCTTACTTTTCATGCAAATTGGCAATGTTAAACATTATAACACACTTTTGGGCATTCAATTTGATAACATTTTATTTAAATGGAATGCTTTAAAAAGAAAATTATAAATTTTTGCATTGCAAATTTATGAATAGTGATTGAATTTGTTGCAAAATAACTCCAGTCCTGAATAGGTTAAGAGAATTTTCAATCAATACTAATCATTACTATATAAAAAGGAGTAATCATTGGTTGAATATATGATAGACTATCACAGCTGTCACTATCGCTATGCACTCTAGCACTTAGCCTTGAGACTTATTAGGGCTGTTCGCACTGCGAAATCAAAATAATTTGCATCGCAATTCAAACATCGATGTAATTCAGCCAGTGATCATAAAAGAGTTAGTGATTCAAATCGCGATCAAGATTCGGAGCCTTGAAGGACAGATAGGAGCACACTGGAAAATTAAGAAATCAAATTTAGCAAAATGCATGACAAATAAAGCAAAAACAAGACAAAATACATCTTAGACAGCCAAATGAAGTGATCCCGAAATCAAGACAATCGCTGCACAAATGTAGCCATATGGTGGAATTCTCATAATACACAGTGCATTATGGGATTAATTACATCCATGTCCAAATCACCTGCCTGTTCGCACTAAGAATTACACACTCAAAAGTGTAATTTGGATCGCGATCAATATCACCAGAAAATCACGTCCACAGTACAAATGACTAAGATCTTGTCATGCATGTTTGAACATTGATGTCAGGATCACATTAATTTGCCATAGTGTGAATGCTCCTGTATGTTTGACTATCACAGCTGTAAATATCGCTATCCACTCCCGTACTTAGCCTTGAGACTTATTGATTGTGTAGCTCGCAATGAAGCTCAGACTTCATTAAATCTTGATGCTTCACAGTTTGATCAGCGGTTGTCTAGTTACCCGAAAGACAATGATGCCACAGAATTCTCTACGAGTTCGTTTATCAATTTGCTCGTGAAAGGGTGAATCAATTAAATCTCAGTGGAAATTAGAAACAAGCTGATTACATCTGCTTAGTTTGGATTTGGGATGGACAAGCAGCTGGAATATTGATTCATTTTTGAAATATATCGAAACAAAAAAAAACACATGAGTCTCATGTTATCATTTTTTTCTATCACATGTAGCTTATCAATATGGTGATGAAAGGATCTATTTCATTGAGCTAAGATTAATCAAAAAAATATGTTGATTCCATAATTTTCGCCCTTTTCACTTACTCTTAACACAAACTTCTCATAAAACAAATCATCATCATCATTATCATGAACAATATCATAGATCTTCAGAATAAAATCTCAATCACCACCATCCTCCCTGTCATCATTATCATCATCAAAATCTTCACCACAACCACCACCATCATAATCATCACTATCGCCATCATTACTATCACCATCATCATCATCATCATCATCATCACTATCTAAATGTAGGTCTAAATCATCATGATCATCATCCTCTGATCATCATAATCGTTATCATCATCATCATCATTATTATCATGTTCGGGGAAAAAATATTTCTTCACCTGAGAACACAGCACATCATGATTTCTAAAAATGTTTTCAAGCTTTTGCTGAGCAGTCCTTTTAAGGACTATATTTTGGAAAGATACAGTGTAACCCTACAACACATTGAAATATTTTTAATTGTCTTTTATCTGGATGAGATCATTTTTTGACACCTTCACATCCAGGCTGGACAATTCAGGGTCCTGTAGATCAGATTAGAATACCTGTTCCTGTAATTGTCGGGCACTTTATTATCTTCTTTAAAAAACAGGGTAGGTGCATTCAGTTTGAAAACTGCTTTACAAGCACGCACAAGATCAAACGTAACTTACAAATTGACGGATTCAGACAGTCCCCACTGAAGAGGATGAGAGGGTTACGGTCAGCATAAGCTTTGACGATTGTGGCAAACCGGGCCGCTCCACCGCACATGCCATCACCAGCCTCGATGTTGTACACATCATTGAAATGGATGATTGTCAGCACCTAAAAAAAGGAGATTTCAATAAAATAAGAAGGTTAATAAATATTCATATTCAAACAAATAGGCATGTTAATTAATATATTCATATTCAAACAAATAGGCATGTTTATTAATATATTCAAATTTATGCCAGTTTCGTGCCAAAAACTGCATTTACAATGGTATTCCTTATAGACCAGTTATTTACAATCGAAGTGCAATACATGGAATCCAGGACTTGCTGCTACGTCGGGAAAGCCTCGGGTAAGCTCTCGGGTCGTCAGTAACAACCTTTGTGTACAAAGAATGCTTATGATTGGAATCTATTATTAAACCCGCCAAGAGAAATAAAATGAACAAACTGTGAACATATGAACAAAATTGGACGATTCATTCAAGAATTATGAATTTTCAATGTTTTTATTTCCACCAAAAATGGGCATTCTTGAGTTGGCAACTCTGGCATAATCTGTGATGGCATGATGGAGAACTCCTCATTATCTTTGTACATGAATTTATTTAAAATGGATCAATGTCCTAAATGTTTCAATTGAAGCATCACCACTATTCTTTCTGGGACGCTTGCAGAATTGATATGACCTTATTACGTTTGAACAATAAAGTAAAATTTTGTCTACTCTTCTACAAAAAGTAGAAAACATTAAATTCTGTGTATAGAGTGAATGGAGAGTTCTCTATGTTGGCAGCTATTTTTTACCTGTAGGTTGCCAACTCAAGGAGCCTATGAGGGGTATAAAATCAATACTTTGACACTTATGACTTTTGAATGAATGATCCACTTTTGCTCAAATTTTATCAGTTTGATCAGTGTCCTGGCTGGTTGAGTTTCTTTCTCTGCTACAATGTATGTTCGCATTATTTGGAAAGCAAAAGCCTAACATTGGTTTTGTATGGAAAAATCTCAACTGCCAGTTCCTAAATGCTACCTAAATGATTAATAGTGTACATAAACTAAGCTGTGAGAAAAATTAGGCTTCAAAATGAAGGAATAGAGCTAAGAAAAGGTAAAATTTAAAAATATTACCGACATGTACATAGGCACACCGTGCACTTTATAACGCTTCAGTGGTATATGCTTATAATCAATTTTAATAGAATTCTTTATAATGCCTTTCCTTCTTTTTAGCTTTGGCTGTTGATTTTTCATCAAACTGTATGAAATAACATAGGTCAGACAGCTTGTATATAAATCTTAACGTGTAACAATGCCTTTAAATCATACCTCTACTTGGTTGCATGTGTAGAGAGCCTGGATCTCATCTGTCAGTCGTTGCCTGGTTGGACTAACATTACCCAGCGATTGACTCGAAGAATCAGGACCTAACAGAGCAAAAGTAAAGAACATTAGATTATCCTTTATTTAGTACAGTTCTCTGTGAAAGACTGAATTATCACAGTTGGACTGTTGCATTCAAGATATTTTTCCTTATGTTTCCTTTTTTTTGGCAATAACTGCTGGGGTACAGGGGGGGGGGGGGGG